>JAASFT010000340.1:0-22779 GCA_023333885.1 Globisporangium parvum
CGACCGTTTGTGTGTTCACTTGTTTCTCCGCAAATGCATGACATTGTGTGGAATACGTCCACACAATGTATATGCATGTGTATGTGCATGTATGTGCGTGTGCACGTATGGTGTATGCTTTGTTTTACGCGCGTGGTGATTCACTCTTTCATTCATGCATTCATTCATTCATTCCTCTTTCGTGATTTTGTGAAGAGCGAGTCCATTGAAAGTGATTGAAAAATACGCAGGTGTGATAGAATATTACACAACGTAACCACTCTAATATAGGGTTTGTGGTCTAATTTTGCTTTTGAGTCTGGATCTGTTGCCAAGCTCGCATTCAACTCCTTGAGCTACAAGAACTGGCCAGAAGAGCGCGCACAACAAACCAAACACTTCATGAGGACGAGCACCACTGCGTTAGTTCGCTGCCTGTTACTTACTGTCGAAAACAAGGAACCTGCGAGAACGAAATGGAACATTCCTCAACTAAATTGGTACCACGACCTTGGCAATTATTGACCTCGTTTGTGGATACCTTTTGCAACTTTCACGGAAATGTGGTGCGCTCGTGCACCGATTTATTGTTGGTGCACGAGATTATTGTGTCTAGATGGTCGGATAACTATATATTTATTCGACCATCTAGCCGCAATTTGTGTCTACATATGAAAATACTGGAATCGTTCGTGCATCCTGGTGTTACGGTTAATGATACGAATATTTGTAAATATTGCAGATGTAGCCACAAGTGCTTACACAGTTGTTACACGCGAAGTCGACCATCTCAACAACGAACAGACCAACGACACTGGAGCACCAAGGCCAATGTGAGTGTCAACAGCAGCGCGCGACGACAGCACGTCTGTCTCCTTCAAGCACCAGCTATCGCGCTGAGCGATCTTGAGAAGACAGCGAAACACGAGTATAATCGTGCAAGACAACACACCTGGCTCTCGGCATCACGTTCGTTGCGCTATTCGCGAAGCACGACAATGCAGGTAGAGGCCTCCTGGTCAGGCGATGACGGTGATGACGAGTTTGACTTCCTCTCAACCGGTCAGCAGCATATGCGTCCTCGCTCCGGCCTTGAGGCTCACTCATGGCCAAGACATCAAGGCCGTAGTTGCGCTGTGCGTTTGACGCAAGCGGTGTTCGTAGCGTTCTCTGGACCGCGACATCGATTCGTAGTTGTGAGAAGAGTGTGTGCTCAGCAAGATCGAAGCACCAGTCAGTCACTCGAGCGCCACAGCCGACGTTGCTGCACAGAGCAGTCGCACGACACAGTGAAAGCGCGCAAAGATGCGTTGCAGAGTGCTAATTGGTCAGACTCCACTCGCTTGCCTCTATGCCTTCAGTGCGCCTGTGCATGTGCTGCAGTCGCCTCGCAGAAACGATCGCACCCATGCGCTGCTTCTCACTCCTCTCACACGCACCCACTTGCGTGCAGTCACTGCTGCAGCAGCTCGGCTTTCCACTGCGCGAGGATCTTGCGCAGCTCAGGCTCCCACTTGAGCACTGAAGCCTTTGCGTCGATGTCGTGCTGTTGACTCTGCGCAGTCGTGACTGCGATCTCGTAGTCCTCGCCGCTCGTGTCGTCAAAGTCGTGGACTTCGACGTGTCCCGTGACGTCGTCGACACCGTCCGAGTCTGCCTCTGTACGCGTCGACGTCCACTCAAACTTGAGCGCAATGTCGTAGCCGCAGCGCTTCTTGCCGCGACTAAAGACGATCTACGCACACACACGAGCGCGCACCAGTACGTACGTGCGTACGTGAGGACAAGTGGCAGAGCTCGCTGACCATAGCTGTACTACCAGCACAGTCAGAACGACGCGCACCTTTGCTTCGCCGTCGCAGCGCACGATCGTGTTCGCTTTGATCGCGACCTTGTGCGTGCCGTCGACAAAGCTGAACGAGCTCAGGACGAGCTGCTTGAGACGCTCGCGTGCCCACTCGGACTTGTCTTTCTCCTCCCTTCGACCGACCGACCAACCACACGTAGTGCAGTGGGACGTGGTGAGTCCATCGCACACCCACGCAAGCGCACTGCACTACAATCGATTGGTCGCTCCTCAGGACAGAGAGACTGGTACAGTTCGCACCAGGTGCCAGCAGCGTTCCACGCCGAGTTGCCCTGTGCCGTCGCTGGTGCAGCCGCTGCGCTTGCTTCAATGCGCACGGGCGTAAAGTCCTACAGCAGCAGCATGCGTGATGCAATCGTACTGAGTGCGTTGCTGTTGGGACGCTCCTCGACTGCACCAAGATCCACCGACTGCATGCGTGTGTGTGCAGTGCAGCATGCTTGATATCATAGCATCCAGCGCTGCAGGAGTCGTCCCGCGAGCGAACGTGCCCACCTGCGACGTCTTGGCAATCGACTTCATCCAGCCGTGGTACCCGCCATGGAGCTTCTTGGACGCAGCGTCGTCGTCGCTCGCCATGTGCAATCTGCCTGCCTCTTCGTTCGTTCACGCTTGCTTGTTTTGTGTGATTCAGACAATCGCGGCTGGACATTTTCAAAAAACAGATTCGAATTTGTATGACTTCATCTATGAGCGAGTTAGAATGATGCTGCAATTGTCTCGGCGCTCGTTCAAACAAACGTGAGGGAGAACGAGCGCAAGCAGAGGCAGGAGGAGACACGAGCGCGCTCGCTCGCGACGACAGCGGCGACTATGGCGACTGCGCTCTGGAGCGAGCACTTTACGAAAGAAGGGCGCGTGTACTACTACAACCGCAGCACGAAGCAGAGCGCGTGGGAAAAGCCCGCGGACTTTGACGGCGAGAGCAGCAGCAGCAGTGCCACTGCCACTGCCACTGCTGCCACTGCCAGTAGCGACAGCAGCAACAGCACTAGCAGCAATGCAGCACTCGAGTGGGAAGAGCTCTGGGACCCAAAGAATGAGCGCGCGTACTACTACAACCGCGCAACGCGCAAGACGCAGTGGCTCCGTCCAGAGAACGTCGCCATCAAGCCGTACAGCGGCGCTGCGAGTGCGTCTGCCTCCTCGTCATCCTCTACGAGCGCGAAGAAGGCAGAGAGCAAGAAAGCGGACAGTGCGAGTGCGTCTGCCTCCTCCTCGTCGTCGCTTAGCGCTGCCGCAAAGAGCAGCAGCAGCACGAGCGCAGCGTCTTCCAGCAGCAAGAAAGAGCGCGCAAAGCACCAGCCACACCAAGGTGGAGACGCGACTGCGAGCGATGCGACCGACGCCGCGCGCGTGCGTTCGAGCGACAGTGTCCACGCCACAGACGACAGCACGAGCGACGTGGAGCGCACAGCGACCGCCACTAGCAGTGACACGCACACAAAGGCTGCGCGGTCGAACGATGGCAGTGGCACGCCGAGCAAGAAGCGCAAGAAGGCGCGTGGGAAGCGCGAGAAGAACGAGCAGACGAGCGACAGCGCGTCGCTGCGCAAGAAGAAGCTCCTTCGCGCGAGCGAGAGCGAGCCGCGCATGATCATCTGCGACGACGACGACACTGTGAGTCGCCCGAGCGTCAGTACCAAAGACGGCGACAGTGTTGCGCTCGAGACCGAGGACAGCAAAGAGGCGACGCAGCTGCTGCAGCAGCTCTCTGCGCCAGACGCGATCATGGAGAAAGACGTGCTCCACGTCATCAACGGCTTCATGCGCGCGCACAAGGCGTCGAACGGACCCGAGATCCTCGTCGAAGCGCTCTCGTCGTCCTACCGCGGCCACGCGCAGATGGTCGGGCTCGTGGCGTCGTGGCTCGACACGCTCCCCGTGTCAACGACCGCGCTCGAGAAGAAAGTCGCGTACGACGTGTCAGATGGCGCTGTCCACGCGACGACTGGCGCGTCGTGGGACCGAGCGGACGAGATGCTGTACCAGCACTTGGCCGACGTCGTGACGCAGCACTACGAGCCCAAGCTGGTGCGTCTAGGGCACCACTGGTTGAGTGACTGTGCGTAGTGCTAACCGGCAAAGCTTGCCTGCTGGTCTGTGTACCGCAGGTCTCGAATGTCTTGAGTGGCTCGACAGCCGAGCCCGAGTGGCTCACGCAGATGCTCGGAGCGCGCAAGTGGCGCCGCATGCTGATCGAGTTGGCTGAGACGCACAAGGTGCGTTGAGTCTTGGAGACAGTCTTGCTCTCTGTGTCGGGATGGTCGCAACCGATCCATTGTTCCTTCTCATGAGCGTGCACTCCCACTCGTGCGCTCAACAGACGTGCAATCTTCTGCAGTACGCGATCCGGCGCATCTCTGAGGCTGGTCACCACAAAGAGATCGCGTCGATCACGAACGCCAACGCGTTCTTCACAGTCTTCAGCGGCGTCCTCGTCGACGCGTTCTGCCGCGTACGTGCGATGGCTGACGCACTGGCACTGACGATACGAGATGGCGTGCTCATGACTGAACGATGTCGCTCTCGCTCTCGCTCTGCGTGTCTCTGTCGTGCGCAGATCCCATTCGCGAGCGAAGAAGAGGCGCGCGATGACATTGCAGCGCTCAACAAGATCTGCTGCCAGTCCGCGTACTCGTACCTGTACGCAGAGGAGCTGCTGTGCACGATCGACAGTAAACTGTACGAACTCCAGCGCGACGCAGACGCTAGCAGCTCGGAGGCACTGCGCTTTCGCACAGCGCGGTCGAAGCTCAGTCGCGTGCGCTTTGAGCTCCAAGAGACCGCGATCGGACGCTTCGGTGCGATCGTCGCGTCGTTCCATCCACTGCGTCGGCGCTACGTCGTGGACGCGAACCCGCGCCTGAGTGACGCGGTCTTGAGTATCCTCATGACGCGCAAGTGCTCTGAGAGCGCGGCCGAGACGCTCGTGAAAGAGTACAGAGGGACGAAGACACCGCCGCCTGCTACGCACTTGCGGGATCCAATCGTACGTGCGCCTCTCTTGTGTCGTGGGTCGCTTGCCTCGCCGACTGACAGATGGAAAACTGATGCGCTCTAGGTCCTGCGCGCACTCCTTGATCCGCTGTTCAACCCATCCGACTCGATCGCGCCGGCGTTTGCCGAGAACTGCATCGCTCTGCTCGCGTACGCAGCGTCGACAAAAGACGAGCGCAGCATCTTGCAGCTCAGTGACGCGAGTTCAGCAGCGCACGACGTTGAGATCGACGAAGACGGCATCCAAGAGACAAAGACTGCGCTCGCAGAGGCGTCGGCGATCTGCAAGTCGGACAACACACTCGGCTACAACGTACGTTCGCGTCTATTGCGCTGCGAGTAGGACCCACGCTCGCCACATGGTGACTGACACGGTCGACTCGCACTTCTGCCCTGCGCAGATGAACCAATCGGGTGTCGTCGAGCGCTTGACCAGTGCGATGCGCGTGCCAGTCGTGTCAATGGGCGTGCTGCACTGGCTCGAAGTGATTCTCCAGTCGCCTGCGTTCTTCAACAGCACACTCCTGCACATTTGCTTCCCGAGTCTGCTCTTCATCCTCAAGGCGTCGATCCAGCTGCACACGGCGCAGTGGCCGATCGCGTTCCGCGTGCTTGTGACGTCGCTCCGGCTCCATCCCGAGATCAACCCTGTCAAGGTACGGAAGCACGAGAGAGCAGGACGTAGGCGAGTGCGTAGGACTGGACCACTCATCCACGCACTCACTCGATGGCGCTCTGCTCCACCGTAGGCACTGGAGCTCAAGCGCGAGTCGCTCCGGAGCATGGTCTTCATGGTCACGAGCGGCTACGTCCTCCCAGTGCTCGAGTTTGTGTTTCTCAACACCGTTGAGCTCGACCAAGCGCTCCTGCGCAACTTCCTCACGATGCTCTTTGCGCGCGTCGCGCCGCCGTACTCGGCGCCGTTTGTCGTCGCCCTCGCGAAGATCCTGACGCACCCAAAGGTCCAGAACGCAGTCAAGTCGTGTCCACAAGAGTTCAAGACGAAGCTCGGCGCGTTTGTGAGCTACTGCCGCAAGCACCCGTCGATGCTCTCGGCGGATCAGCTCCAGGCGCTCGTGCTCTTGCACGAGAAGCGAGACAGCTGATGCCTGTGCCAAGTGTGCGCACGGACCTACGACGCAGTGTCGTAGACACAACAAAACCCCGATTGTGCTGTTTTTGTGTGAATGATGCGCTGTTAGTGTGTGAATCGGGCGTGCTCGAGTTGGCCAGCGCTCGCTCACTCATCGGTCCAACTGGAACGCATCGCGAGACGGAGTTCCGGTTCCAGCCGCTGTGTCTTTCTGGAGACTCTGGAGCGACTCCTCCATGAGACTCGACAGGTCAGCAATCGCAGACGACGGCCGTCGCGGTGTCCGTGGTGTCCGTGGTCCAAACGGGCTTGCGTGTGGCGTACGTGGCGGCGGAAAGAGTATCCGGAACGACTTGTCCGAGTCGTTCTCTGTGCCGTGCGAGGACGCCGACATGAGGAAGTGAGCGCGCGTGGGTGTGTTTGCGCCGACACTCGACGTCGTCGACTTGACTGCGAGCTTTGCTTTGCGCTTCCACTTCACCGCCTAGCGCCACGACAAGGACAATGGACAGACGGGCGACACCGAACAAGACGATCAGGAACAGTCCTCTGTAGCAACCACGCACACGCACGCACGAGCAGCAAACGCACCGCGTCTCGGATCTCGTCGACTTCTTTCTCGAGCAAGCGGATCTTGTCTTTCAGAGCTTCGTGCGTTTTCTCCATCTCCAGTTGCTATAGCAAGTCGACAGCGCACACACACACATGCACGTCAGGGACACTCCAACAGACTGCCAAACATGAGCAAGTGCACGCACGTAGGCCGTGGACTGGGTCTTCAGTGCGCTGTAGCTCCTGCGCTCGGCGTCCAAAGCATCTCGGAGTTGCGCGACCGTGATCTACACGACCACACAAACGCCAGTCAGTCAGTCAGTCCATGAAGAGGCGTCAGGCAACACCATTGGTCGCCGAGCACTATGACGCCGCACCTGGTACTCTTGCTCGGCTTTCATTCGGTCTGTCCCATGCGTGTGCTTTGCCTGCTCGATCTTGCGCTCGCACTCGAGCCGGAGCTCATGGAGATCTTGTTCGCGCTTCTTCGCAGTCGACTGCGCCAACATGCTCAGTTCGCGCGCAAGTGTCTCTTTCTCGAACCGCAAGACGTTTGTCGCTTCGTGGAGCTCGCCGCTGCGCTGCTGCAGCTCGGTCACTCGCGCGTCTCGAGCCGAGAGCTCGAGCTGGAGCGCAGCACACCGGCGTGCCGCATCGTCTTGGAGGCGCTTGACTGCGCGAACGGCGGCGACGTACCACGGCAAGTGTTGCTGGAGCATCTCGTCGTCGTCGTCATGCGGCTTGGCACATAGCGACTGGAGCGCACGCTTCGCACCTTCGAGCTCGCTTTGGACGGACGCAGCGCCGTCGTCTCGCGCTTGAGCGAGCGCTTGCTGCTGTGCTTCATTCAGCAGCGCAGCAACGCGGTCGAGCTCGGCTGTGAGCTCCTGCTCAGTTCCATGAGCGAGCGAACGGGCATCCACAACGCTTGCGGAAGCACTTTTACTGTGAGCCTTCACGAGCGACTGCACAAACGTCAGGAGCACGTCGCACATGCGCGCGCGTTGTTCAAGCACCAAGCGATGCTGCTCGCGCTCCGTCGCGTCGCGCGCTTTACTCGCTTCCACGCTTGCGAGTTGCTCCACCAGCGCTGCGTGCTCGATCCGAGACCGCTCAGCGTCGTGCTCGAGCGCGCGGAGCGTCTGCTGCAGCGCGGCACTCGCGCGCTTCTCGGTCTCGAGCGCTGCTGCAACTGTCTTGAGCTCCTGGGTCTTTGCGTCCAGGCGCTGCACAATGGCATCGTACTTGGACTGCTCGCTCACGCGCTCACTGCCAAACCGACCGCTGAGCTCGCGCTCGCTCTCCTGCAGCTGCGCTTGCCACGCTGTCCGCTCGCGCTCGAGCTGCTGCTCAACTCCGTGGACTTTGGCTCGGACCGTTGCAGCAGCTTGCGTCGCAAACGTGTCGCTCAAGACGCTAAAGTCGCGCTCGAGGTGCTGGAGCGACGCGTGGAGGTCGCTCTCGACGCCGCGCCGCAGCTCGCGTACGTCTTTCTGGAGCTTGCTCAAGTGCATCTTGTAGACCAAGAGCACGCGTTGCTCGTGGAGCTTCGTGCTCTGGACGTCTTTCTCAGCAGCGCTGAGTGCGCGCTCGACGCGTTCGCGCTGTGCAGCTTCGTCAAGGAGCTTGCGCTCCATGGTCTCCGCGAGACTCTTGTGCACGCGCGCGAGGTTGCTCAAGTCCTTGCGCTGCTGCGATCGCTCGGTCTTGAGCTGCTGGGTTGTTGCGTCCAGTGCTGCGTTTGCTTGCGTCAGTGCTTCGACGTCGCGGTTGAGGCGCTCGACTGTCGCGTCTGCCGTTGCGAGTGAGCGCCGGAGCTCCGTCACTTGCGCTTCAGCGAGCCGGAGCTGTTGCTCGTACTGCGACGACGCAGTCGAGACGCTACTTTTCGTGGCTTCGATTGCCGCGAGCTTGGTCGCTTGTAGCTCGTGTTGCGAGCGCTCCAAGTCGCGCTCGAGCGTGTGGACGTGGATCTCCAGCCGCATTCGCGAGTCCTGAGCAGCGAGCAGCTCGGCTTCTCGCTGCTCACAGAGCTGCGTCAGTGCCTGCAGTTCGTCTTGGACCTGCTGGACCTTTGCTTGGGCTTCACTTGCAGCTGCAGCGCTCGCATTGTGACTTGCTTGGGCTTTTACAAGCTGCTCGTCTAAGCGCTGGCGCTTCGTCTCCGACTCAGTCACGACGCGTCGGAGCTTCCCAATGTTGTCGTTCGCTTCTTCGAGGCGCTGCACGACCGTTTGCTTCGCGTCTTTGCTCGCGTCGAGCTCTGTCTTGAGCGCAACGAACGCCTCGCGCTCGCGACCGAGCATGTACTCGAGCCGCGCTTTGTCTTTGCGCGCGTCGTCGACTGCGGCTTCGAACTTCTGGATGCCTCTGCGTACGTTCACCATCGCGGCGCGGAACTCTTTCTCTTTGCGGCTCTGGAGCTCCGCGAGCGCTTTCTGCAAACGCGCCTCGCTCTCGAGTGTGAGCTGCGCTTCACGCGCTTGGAGCTCTGCAGCGTGCTGCGCAGTCGAGATCACGTCACTTGCGGCGTCGTCTGCCGCATCGCTTGTGCGTCGCGACGCCGTAGATCGGCGCACGACTATCGCAGCAGCAGCGCTGCGAGTACCAGTGCTTCCGCCTTTGCGACTCGCTCGTGGCTCCTGGTCGCTCGCATCGTCCGCTGCTGGCATGTTGAGCACGACGACACTCGGTCCAGCCGGCGCAGTCGCTGGTGTCGTCGCAGCCGCTGCTGCACTGGCAGCCGACGCAGCTGCAGCTTCAACGCGCTGGCGCTCGACTGCGCGCTCCTTCTCCACAAGTAGGCGCTCGCGCTCGACCAAGCGCTTCTCACGCTCGTCAAACTCGGTCTGCATGCGCGTGTGCGCGAGCTCTCTTGCGCGTTCATCGTCGCGTGCTGCGCGCTCACGCACTGCTGCCTCGGCGCGCCGCTTCTTCTCGAGCTCGTCGTCTGCACGCTGCGCGCGCTGCGTCGCGTCGTACTTGGCTGTAATCGCCGCCACAGCGTCGAGCGCTTGCTGTCGCGCGCGCAGGAGCTCCGCCTGCTGCTTCTCGAGTGCCGCGTCGTACTTGGTCTTGAGCGTTTCGATGCGCGCTTCGTGCTTCGCTGCCAAGTCGTTTTGCCAGCGCGTCTGCGCCTCGGCGTCCTGCGCGTGGCGGCGCTCGCGCAGTTGCTGGTCGTGCGACTCGCGCAAAGCTGCGAGCTTGCGCTCGTACGCGTCTTTTGTATCGACGACGCGCTTCTCTGCTGCTGCGACGCGCGCTTGTTCGCGCTCGACCTGCTGTTTGTACTGCGCGATCTCTCGCTCGAGCTTGCTCACGTGGCTTGCTCGCGCACGCTTCTCGTCTTGGACGTGCGCGTCGACAGTCTTGAGCCGCGCTTCGAGCGTGTCGATCGTCTGCTCGGCCTTTGCGAGCGCGTCTTGGCGGAACTGCACTTGATCAGTGAGCCGCACGATCTCGAGCTCTTTGGCTTGAGCTGCGTCGAGTCCCTGCTGCCGCACGCGCTCAACTTGCGCCTGCACGAGCTGCACGCGCGCGTCACTGCGCTCGAGTGCAGCGGCCTTTTCACTCGCCTGCTCCTTCATGAACGCATCGACGTGCGTCCCAAAGTCGGCGTACTTGGTCTCGAGCGCTTGGTGCTCCGTCTGGAGCACAGCAGTCGCTTGCTCCAAGTGCGCGAGCTCAGCTTCCAATCGCGCGACGGTGCTCGGGTAGTCTTTGCGCTCGTGCTGCCGCAGCGCCTCGGTCAGGTCGCGGCTCTTGGCTTCTGAGAGCGAGAGAAGGTGGTGGACATGGGCGATCTCCTGCTCGCTCGCGTGCTTCGCCATCTCGAGCTTCTGCAGCACGTAGCACCAAGTAGTTAGTACACAGCCATCGCTTACCGCAACCTCGTCTGTACGCATATGCATACAAGAGGTATGCATCCAGAAAAGACAAAGCGCCGTACCACGTTCGCAGCCTTGAGCGCGTCGATCTCGTGCGTCAAGCGCGTCTGCTGCTCGAGCGCGCGCTCGTGCTTGTCGCTGTCGCTCTGCTGCTGCTTCTGCAACGCGTCACACTCGCGCTGCAGCGCATCGAACGCGCGCTGGTCGAGCTTTGCAGCATCAAGCGCGCGTTGGAGCGCAGTCGCGTCGTCGCGCACGCGCAAGAGCTGCTCGTCGTGCTGCACAGTCAAGCGCTTCTGGCCCTCGAGCTCGCTCTCGCGCGTCTCGAGCTGGTGCTGGAGACGCTCGAGGTCCTGCTCGCGCTGTGCACAGACCGCGAGTGCGTCCTTCTCGCGCTGCTGCACGGCGCGGAGCTTGCGCCGAAGCTCGCGCAAGTCGCTCGCTTGCCACGCCACTTGGTCGCTCACGACTTGGATGTAGCGCTCGCGCTCGCCAAAGAAGCACTCGTGCACGATCTCACCGAGGCGCATGCCAGCGAACTCGTTCGTGACCGGGTTCTCTTGGAGACAGAACACCGTCGTGTCGGTCTGGATCTGCGCAACGGCGTGCTGCAGCTGCACTGCGAGCGCGTGCAAGCGGCTCTCGTACGCGTCTTGGAGCGACCGGTACCGCGTGCGGAACTTCTTCTCGACTGCGCGCTTCAGGTCGTGTGTTGTTAGTGTGGATACAGCGGTAGCTGCTGTGCGCGTCGTGGCGCTGCTCATGCGTGCACGTGACTGCTTGGTCACTGCTGTTGCAGAGTTTGTACTGCGCTGCTGCTGTTGCTGCAGCTGATTCCCGCGCTGCGCGTCGTTCTCCGTCGTGATAGTGCGGACGCCAGCAGCGTCGCTCGTGCTCTCGCTCTCGCAGCTGTCGCTGCTGCTGAGATCGTCGCTGTCATCAGCCGCAGCAGCGTGAACGCGCCGCGGCGGTGCTGCGAGCGTCACGACAGCGCTGCTGGTGCGAGCCGCTCGCACGCGGTTCATGCTCACGCTTTGACCTTTTGTAGAACAAATTGCCACAGAACAGCGCTATCATTCACTAAAGTACGAAATGAGTTGCTGCTGCTGCCTCGTTCGAGCGAGAGCTCAAGCGTCAAGCGCTTGCTGCCTGTGTGCACTTCGCCGTGTGCAAGCGAATCATGAGACCCGCCAGGTCACGAGGAGCTCTAAGAGCAGCAGCAGCAGCAGATCCGTCGCCAGGAGTCACGAGCCACAGACACGTCGAACTGCAATGGATGCGGTGTGTGCGTCTTCCTTTCAATGCGCTCGCTCCTTCCTCACGCACTATGCACTCGCTCGCTCTCTCTCTCGCTCACGCACACGTCTCGAGCAGCCACTTAGTGCTGCGACGCCTTGAGCGTGCGGCGCGGCGGGTAGTCAAAGAGCGACGGCGCCGCGCGGCCTTCGTAGAACGCCACGAGCTTGCGCGCTTCGTCCGCCACGGTCTCCGCGTTGAAGCCGAACTGGTCCTTGAGCTGCGCGATCGTCGCAGACGCGCCGAAGCGGTCCAAGCCGAACTGCGCGTGCGAGTAGTCGCTCCAGCCAAACGTCGCCGCGGCTTCGACCGCGAGCGTCGGGATGCCTTCACCGAGCACCTCCTTCTTGTACGCGACCGACTGCTCGTCAAAGAGGTCGCGGCACGGCACCGAGACGATGCGGACCTTGAGCGGCAAGAGCTTCGCCGCGTCGATCGCAAGCGACACTTCCGAGCCCGAGGCGACGAACACGAGGTCTGGGTTCGTGTCAAACGCCGCCACGACAGCGCCGTTGTCGAGGTTCTGGATCACGTACGCGCCGAGCGCGACCTTGTCGGCAGTCGAGCCCTCGAGGTTCGGGAGCCCCTGGCGAGTGAGCGCGAGCACCGATGTCTTCGTCGCGTGCTCGATCGCCGTGATGTACGACCCAACGGTCTCGTTTCCGTCCGCTGGGCGGTAGACGTACATGTTGGGCATCGCGCGGAGCGACGCGTTCATCTCAATCGGCTGGTGCGTCGGACCGTCTTCGCCCAAGAAGATGCTGTCGTGCGTCGCGATGTACAGGACGCCGAACTGCGAGAGCGCGCTCACGCGCACCGCGCCGAGCGCGTAGCCAATGAAGTTGTAGAACGTCGCGCAGAACGGACGCAGCGCGCCGTGCGCAAAGAGACCGTTCGAGATCGCCGCCATCGCGTGCTCGCGCACGCCGTAGCGGATGTAGCGGCCAATCGGCGTGTCTTTCTGGAAGTCGCCCGACATCGTGAGCTTCGTCAAGTTCGACGGCGTGAGGTCGGCCGAGCCACCGACGATCTCTGGGAGCGCCGCGGCCGCAGCGTTCAGCGCGATCTCCGAGAACTGGCGCGTCGCGAGCGCCTTGTCCTGCGGCGTGTACACTGGGAAGTTCTTCTTCCAGTCCGCTGGGAGCTTGCCCTCAAAGCGGCGCGTGTACTCGGCCGCGAGCTCAGGGTGCGCCGCCGCGTACGCAGTGAACGCAGCAGTCCACTTGCTCTCGAGCTCGGCGCCGCTCGCAGTCTTGTCGTAGTACTGCTTCACCTGCTCTGGGATGTAGAACGTCTCGTCGCCCTTGAGCCCGAACTTCTCCTTCGTCGCCGCGAGGTCGTCTGGCTTGAGCGGCGCGCCGTGCACCGAGTGCGTGTTCTCGATCTTCGAGCCGAGGCCGATGATCGTGCGGATCTTGATGAGCGTCGGCTTGTTCGTCTCCTTCTTCGCCTCTGCGACCGCCTTGTTGATCGCTTCGTGGTCGTAGTTGCCGTCGTCGACAACGAGGACCTGCCAGCCGTACGCCTCGTAGCGCTTCCGCACGTCCTCCGTGAACGACAGGTCCGTGTGGCCGTCGATCGTGATCTGGTTGTCGTCGTACAGCACAATGAGCTTGCCGAGACCGAGGTGGCCAGCGAGCGACGACGCTTCGGACGACACGCCCTCCTGGAGGCACCCGTCGCCGCAGATCACGTACGTGTAGTGGTCCACGATGCTGTGGCCCTCGCGGTTGAACTCCGCGGCGAGGTGCTTCTCTGCGATCGCGAGCCCGACGGCGTTCGAAATGCCCTGGCCGAGCGGACCGGTCGAGACCTCCACGCCTGGCGTGCAGAAGTTCTCTGGGTGGCCTGGGCACTTGGAGCCAAACTTGCGGAACGACTTGAGGTCGTCGACCGAGACGTCGTAGCCCGTGAGGTGGAGCATGCTGTACTGCAGCGCGCAGGCGTGGCCGTTCGAGAGCACGAAGCGGTCGCGGTTGCTCCACTTTGGGTTCTTCGGGTTGAACTTCATGTGCTTCGAGAAGAGCACGTGCGCCATCGGGGCACAGCCCATCGGTGCACCCGGGTGACCCGAGTTCCCAGCGCTCGGCTGGTCGGCCGAGAGCATGCGGATCGTGTTGATACAGAGCTCTTCGCCATCGATGCGCTGCTTCTTGTCGACGTGCGAGGTCATCGTAGCGATTGAGTGGCGTGAGTGAGGTGCGGGGTGTCGAGCGACGGAGAGAGCGGCGAGAGGCTGCTGCTTGGGCTTGAGCGGCGCGCGTCCAAAGGCGGAGTGAGCGCGCTGGTGCTGTCGCTGGTGCTGGATCCAGTTACTCGAGCACACGTGCCTCGTCGAGTCGAAGCGAGCTGCTGCGCAAACCCATACAACGAGCAAGTCAAGAATACGTGGACTACACTATACTGCAGTGTAGTCCACGTAGAATTAGCCGCACAGCCCTAGCCCGCGCTGCATACGCTCGCTGATTGGTGGAAACAGTGGATAAATTTGACTCTCGTTTAAATCCGATTGCGTAGATGTGTTTGCTGCGCGTCACTGTGGTGACGCGCTCGAGATCGTGTGGCACACTCCATGCAATGGGTGGCAGGAGCATTGCTGCTGCGAGTAGGACGCCATGTGCGTGAATGCGTCGGGCACTAGTGTTGTATGCTCATACCTTACGCATGTGAGCATGCAACACTCGTGCCATTGCGCAATGCGATCGCTTCGATCTGACCAGCATGCTAATGCGCACCTGACTGCGCGATCAACCGAACGCCCCTCGACGACACACCGAGCTCACGTCCTGCATTCAGCGTCCCAAAGGTAGCTTCAACTCGACTGGCAGTTCGCACCGTCATCGCAGCGCGACGCGAGCGCTGTTGACGTCCCGCTTCCTCCCCATCATCATCACCACTACACTACTATTAGTACCATTCAAGATTCGAGCGAGCCACGCACGAGCGCTCGCTCGCGTCGTGAGGCGACACCTGCCTCGAGTGCAGCACACGCGTGCTCAGCCCAGCGCAGGTGCTGGCGAGCAACCGAGCGGTTCAGGAGAGCATGAGCGCCTTGTAGCTCTGCTTGCCATACAACTCGCAATGAGATTCAACGTAGATTTTGTCATACAAACTGGTACCAAAAAGTACACTTGAATTCTATGAGGCGACTTGCCTGTCTATACCGGTCAGCGGATTTGAGCTACACCCGCTCAGCATTGGCAGCGCACACACACACGAGCACCAGCACGAACTCAAAGCAAGCATGCTCGAGAAGCACACGTACGAGCTCTTCGCGGGCAGGTGCGTTGCTCGCTTGCTTGATCAAATGCGCCATACAACTGGTCGCGCCGTACTTGCACCCACACACTCTCTTACGCGCCATTTTTTGCGTGACGCCTCGCACAGAACGCTCCACACCGCGTTCTACAAGAACGTGACCAACAGCGCAGCGCTGCACCAAGCGCTGCTGAACCAGGAGTTCGATGTCGCGCTGATCAACGCCAGTCTGGTGCGAACCATGCGCCTTTGCGCGCTCGCACGACTGCAGCTTGGTGACGAGTGCGCTGGACTGACAGACATGCCGCGCTCTCTCCCTGGCTTCGTACACACACACTCAGCTCGTTGATCCGTTCCAGATCCACGCCGCTGCGACGCGCGCGCTGCTGTGCGAGACCACGACGCGGCTCACGACCAAGACGCTGCACGCGGAGCTCGTGTTCAACCTCTCCGGCTCGCGCAACGTGAGCGAGTCGTTCCGGCGCTTTGGTGTCTCGCCCGACTGCACGGCGCTCGTGCTGTGTGTGTTTGACGCCGACGACGCTGCGCTCGCTCGCGCTGCAGCGCTCGTTGAGGGCGAGCACACGCCACTGAGCGAGCTCGGACAGCACCTCACGCCTGCAGACATGAAGGTGCTCAAGAAGTTCTACAAGATCCAGGACCTCGAGCTCAGCAGCTCGACGCTCACGGACGCGATCGTGAATAGAATAGCGACCAAGAGCTGCAGCAAGTAGACGGGGGGACTGGCGAGCGACCCATACGCGCTCGCCTCCTTGCTAGTGCGCAACGAGGTATTGGAGCGACGTATGCATCGACACAGCTGCATACATGGACTATGAACGGCTCCGAGCCCTTACACTTCGTAGCGCTGTGCGAGGGCGTCGAGCTGCTGCTGCTGCTGCTGTTCCGCGAGAGTAGCGCGCAAGTGCGCAAAGACCCACGCAATGTCCTCTCTCTCGCGCGCAGTCAGGAACATCACCGCCATGCTGAAGCGTGGCACCGTCGCGAGCGCCGTCGCAAACGCCAGCACAAACGGCTCGGGGCGTTGACCACCTGGGGCACTGTCGCCTGGGCGAGCGAGCGTCGCGTACCGAAAGACGTGGAACACCTCGCAGAGCGTATCGGGCTCGATTGAGTCTTTGAAGACCGTGCGGAGCGTCGCGGGCGGAAGGAGCTGCACGTACGCAGCACGCGCTGCGAGCAACTGCGCGCGCTGTTCGCTGTCGCCTTTGAGCGCGAGCGACTTCCACACGCGGCCAAACTCGTACGACGTCGTGGGCGCTTTCTTTGGGAGCTTTGGCACGGTCGCTCGCAGTGTCGTCTTGACTGCCTCGGGCAATGGCCCGGGCTGCTCAGGAGTCGCAGCGACAGCTGACTGCTGCTGCTGGCGGGACTCGCTCTTCTCTGGGAGACTGATAGACGCTGCGTCTGCCTTGACTGGCGCTGACGGTGACGTCGCCGGCGATCGCTTCGCCTTGGCGTCTACACGAACTGACCGGTTTGCACTCGATGCGTTCTCTTTGTCCTCCACATCACCGACATTCGCGACTGCGACGTCCTCCGTCAGCGCTTGCTGCTTGACCGATGACGACTGTGCATTTGACGCCGTCGTCTCGTTGCTCTCAATGACTTGGATCAGCACCTTCGTCGCCCGCGTCGGTGCGCGCTTGATCGCCGCGCGCATGAGCTCCTTCGTCGATACGACTTGCGTCTGGAGCTGACGACTCTTCGGGTCGAGTGCGACTGCGCGCTCCAAGTCGAGCAGTGCGAGTCGGTGCTTCCCGAGCGCATTGCGCGCAGTCGCGCGGCGCGAGAGCGACTTGACGTGGTTCGGGTCGATCCCGAGCGCGAGGTCGCAGTCGTCTTCGGCTTTCGCGTACTCGCGGTTCTTGAGGAACGCCATTGCGCGGTTCGACAGCACGACTGCGCTGCGCGCGTTGAAGCCCAAGCACCGCGTGTAGCACTTGATCGCAGCGACAAAGTCCCCGCGCTTGTAGTGCGCATTGCCTTCCTCGCGCTCCAGGTCTTCGCGGTTCTTTGTTAACGCTGGCGCGTTCCGCACTGGAGACTGTGGGCTTGCGGCAGTGTGACTCGCTGGCGTTGCTTGCGATTGACGAGTCTGTCAGCACACACATACTCACACTGGCATTGGTACCTACCTACCTATACGGACGCAGAGCGCCTGGTTGTAATGCGATGGATCACATGCGTGCACGTACAGTGTCAGCTGGAGGTGCTGTGGTGAGTTTAGCGCCGTCGTCTGCTTCTCGCAACGCAGCGTCCTACATCCAGGACGCGACAGATCCGCGCGATGCGTGAGTGTGACACCGCGCTCGCGCCAATCCACTCTGCTTGCTGTCTCGCTACTTGCTTCGCAAACGCACCACATCAAACTTGGCCCACTTGCTGTAGCCTTTGTCGTACGTGTGCGCTGCTGGGTGCGCCTTCTTGACTGCTGTATCCGAGATGGTGGCACCAACAGTCGCGCGCGGTCGCGGCGGTGGCGCTCCAGCTCCTGCTGACGCACTGTTGCTCTGCTGTGCACGCGCTTTCTTGCGCACCTCCTCTTCCTGACACACGCTCTTCTCCCACGCATACAGGTCCGAGAAGTAGTCCTGCAGCTGCGCAGCGTTCGCGCGGATCTGGTGCTGCACCTCGAGCGTCGCTGCTCCTGTCGGCTTCGCCATCGTCTCTGCTTTTGGCTGCACAAAGCGTCGTCCCGATTGCGTGACGTGGTGCACACAGATGTAGTGTGGTCACACCACTGCCACACAACGTTTCACACCACTGCGCGTGTTTTTGCGGTTGCCACACAGTGCCACACCACGCGTGTCGGTTCACACCACTCACAGTCACAACCAAACTGCAAGACCACCACCCACCAAGATCGCCATCACCAGCAAGCAGCAGCAGCAGCTCCATGGCGATGACATCACCAACCACGACACTGCGCATGGACGTGCAACGCGCACTCGTTGACAAGGACTTTGACCGCTACGCACTCGCGACGAGCGGCGTCGACAAACTCGTCGCCGCGTTGCCGTCGCACGTGCTCGAACCGCTTGCGGCTGCACACACTGTGCGCAAAGCGCAGTGGGACGCGCGCGTGCACTACAATGCGCTCGTTGCCGACCCGTTCGTGAGCGAAAGCAATGGCAGCAGCAGCGCACACAACGTTGCGTACTACGTCTCGGCCGAGTACGAGCTCATGCAAGTGATCTTCACCAAGGTGCGTCACAATGACGAGCAAGTGAGCGAGTCGACTGTGTGCATGCCAATGCACTGCGTACACAGTGCACACGCTGACAGCTTGCAACTGCGGCTGTGACGACTGTATGTGCTTATATAGAGCGAAGGCGTGCGCGTGCAGAAGCTGTTCCAGTTCCCGCTGAGCACGAGTCGCACCGAGAACGTGTCGCTCCAAGTCGCTGGACGCGGACTCATTGTCTACAGCGACGGCCACGGCGCACTCGTGTTTCTTAAAGCTGAGGCTGATCCGCTCAACGCAACCGCGTGGCGACAGGTCTACGAGTGCACGCCGCTCGGTCAGACTGCTGCGACGCTGCTCCTTGGCGCGGCGTTTGACGCTGCAGCTCAGCGCTTCCACGTCCTCGCGACCGAGCTGATCGACTACAACGACAAGGACGCAGTCTACCGTCTCCACGCCATCGACGTGTTCAGCGCTGCCGCTGCTGCTGATGACGCGATGGTTGTCGACGCGAGCGCAAGTGCAGTCGGCTTGACGTACCGCGCGACGGCGATCGCTGTGCTCTCGTCGCTGCCGTCGTTCGTGTCGTTTCGCGGCACGGAGGTCCAGGTGCTCGTCGAAGGCAAGTACGAGCTCATGGTCGAGCTTGCCGCAGCGCCACTTGCGCCAGCAGCTCCAGCCACAGCGTCGGAGGCTGCGCACGCAGTGCACAAGCGCCACCACGACGACTCGGACTTTGACGATGACCTCGATGAAGTGCTCGCGAAGCTCCCGCGCGCAGGCATTGGCTACCACGGCGACATCTCGGACATCAAGCACGCGACGGATCTCGCACTCGACATGAGCACGCCGCTCGAAGCGCGCTTCCAAAAGTCCAGTACGCCGTACAGCACGCTCGATGAGCCGCTCCATAGCGCAGGCGACAGTGCGAGCCGCATGGCTGCAGCACGCGACGGCAAGCTCGACGTCCCAACGACCGAGTCGATCCTCGGCGGCTTTGAAGAGTGCGACGACGTCGACCCGAACGCCACAGCGGCGCTCGTGACTGTGCAGCTCGGCGCGACGGTCGCAGTACAGGCTCAGTGTGAGATCAACTGCCGCGCGTTCCGGTACTTGTGTGCGAGCGCGCAGGTCCCGTCGCAGCCAGCCCCGACGCTGCTCTTCCAGCACGACGTCCACGGGCTCGTGTTTACGAGCAGCGCGTCGGACGCGCTCACGCACACTGCGACGCTCCCCGCGTTTGGCTTTGTCCAGGCGTCGAAGCAGCAGAAGAAGTTCCTGACCGTGCACCCAAGTGGCGCGTTTGCGTGCATCGGAGAGTTCGAGAAGCGCGTGTTCGTGTACCACGGCGCCGCGAGCGACGCGCTGGAAGAGCAGAGCCACACGCGCAAGCAGCACGTGCTCGAGCTCGGGGACCACCAGTTGCTCGGACTGCGCGTCGTTGGCGACCGCGTCGTACTCGTGCTCACGCCGCACCACGTCATTGCGCTCACGTGGTGAGTCACGTAGAGAGAGAGATAGTTGAGCTGCATTCAATACGAATCGACATCGTTCTAGCCACCACCCATTCCCAATGACAGCGCCATGACCAGCGACGTTGCCATGTGAGCTCAAGCCCCAGACCATGCCGAGCAAGCGCCGAAGTCGCTCGAGCAAGCGGCGCGATCCGTACGGCAGCGACAGCAACGACAGCGACTACGAGCCGTGGCAGCAGGAGATGAAGGCGAGGCGTAAAGTGCGCAAGACGCAGACGCTCAGCCCTGCGCGCAGGCGGAAAGCGCCGTCGCTCGTCACGCCCGAGCAGATCATCGCAAACGCTGCGGCAGCCAAGCAGTTGAGCATCGAGAATGACCTCCCGCACCCCCACCGTCAGCGACAGGATGAGCACAGCAGCAGCGACAGCCCCATGCGCCACTAGCAGCCAGACGCGCGTCGTCGCCACGTGGCCAGTCGTAGTCCTCGAAGACGATAGCAAACGAGAAACAGAGCCGAGCGAGCGACCAAGTCCTCCTGCCCGAGACGCAGTGGCGCGACCTTCCGTCCAGGCCGACCCGAGAGAACTCCCAAAAGCAGCGCGAGGTACTATGCGCACCGGCTGCCACGTCCACATGGCGCGACATCGGCAGTCGGAGCATTGGACCCGGCTACGCAGCGACCGAGACGACGCCACGGGACTCGGGAGTCGCGCAAAGACAGCGAGCGAGCAATGCGTCGAGCACTCTGGAAGCCAGGGCGACCGCCATGGCGCGAGTGTGTAGGACGACTGCTCGGGCATTCCAATACACGAACGCGACAGAGCGCTTGGTCCTGGCGTTGGGTCAGAGTGCCGTCCTGTGATTGCTCAAATTTGAGCATCGTATGCTAAAAATCAACTATTGTTGACTTGGCTTGGGCATGCCCAAACTTCAAAGTGGATCAGTGTACCATCACTGATCCAATAGTACCATTTGCGATGGTACAGTCTGGTGGTGATTGGAGACCACAAACCCAGCAGCATTCATTCATCCATTCCAACTCGTGGCACGACAAGGATGGCGCTGCTCTCCCAGATGCGCCGCATGCAGCCTGCTGCGATGGTGATGGCCCGCACTGCGACGCGCGCGCCGTTCCCAGGCGCGAGAAGCGTGCGCTTCGACAGCAAGTTCTCGGCGCTGCAGCTCGTGGTGCCAGCGACGACAAGCGGTGCGACGTTTGGCGGCAGCCACCGCGCATTCTCGTCGAGTCCGCTCGTGTCGGGGTGCGTCCTTGTGTCTGTTCTTGCGACCCAGTTGCGTTGTGCGCTCAAGCTGCAGACGCGCTGACGTCTCGTTTGCGTGTGTGGTGTGTGGTGTGCGTGCAGACTCGCTGACAACGACAAGATCGTCGCTGCGTCGCCAGCAGAGGCTGCCGAGCAAGTGCTTGACGCCGCAGCTGGTGCGTCTTGTCATTGACTTTGCTACGATTGCACTCGAGTGCATTCGCGTGCGCTGGACTCACAAGCCGCTGCTGATGCGTGTGTGCTACAGGCTCGATCGAGTACTCGAACGTCGCAGACTTGGGCTTTGGGCTCTCGGACATTGCGATTCGCTCGCTCGATGTGATCCACGCGACGACGGGCTTGCCGTGGTGGGCGACGATCATCGCGACGACGTTCGCTGTGCGCACGGTCTTCTTCCCGATCACAGTCATCTCGGTACGTGCGCGAGCCATTGAGTCCGTTGCCACTCAGCCATCCAGTTCGCTGCTACGAGGCGTGGCAGCAGTCGTCAGCCTAGCGCCGTCACGTCAATGCCACTGGCACCAGCGTGTGCCTTGCCATCCTCTAACGCTCTTGCATTCGCTCTCTCGTCTCTTCACTACGACGCGCGTGCGCTGCTCCGTAGATGCGCAACTCGGCGAAGATGAAGGCGTTCCAGCCCGACATGGAGAAGCTCAAGGCTGAGATGGAGTTGATGCCGAACAAGGACCCGAACACGGTGAAGGAGTTCCAGACGAAGTACAAGGCGCTCATGAAGAAGCACGACGTGAACCCGTTCTTGGGGATGCTCACGCCCATGAGCCAGATCCCTGTCTTCCTCGGCTTCTTCTGGGGGCTCCAGGAGATTGCAAAGTACTTCCCAGAGTACTCGACCGAGGGCACGCTGTGGTTCCAGGACTTGAGTCTCGCGGACCCGACGCTCGCGCTCCCAGTCATCTCGTCTGCGCTCATGGTCGCGTCGGTTGAGCTCGGCGGCGACGCGCTCCCAGAGGAGTACAAGGAGCAAGTGACGTTCGGCATGCGCGCACTTGCGCTCGTGATGATCCCGATCACGATGAAGTTCCAGTCCGGCATCTTTGTCTACTGGGTCAGCTCGAACCTGTTCACGGTCTGCCAGACTGCGGCGCTCCGTGTGAACAGCATCAAGCGCGCTCTCAAGATCCCTGTGCAGGAGATGCGTCGCATCCCGGCGACGGCGACGTCGCTCTCGCCGTTCCAAGCAGCGGTCTCGCGCGCGAAGGAGGGCACGACGGTCCAGACCCACATGCACAAGCCGAAGCGCAGCAACAGCAAGAAGAACTAGAGCCGTCGCCCAACGACCAGACACACGGGCGGACCAACGGATCGACTGACGTACATAGAGAGAGAGAACGAGAACGAACGAGAATGAGAACGACGGTGACGCGAGTGTGTGCATCCAGTGAGCTCAAGAGCTCCAGCAGCGCATTGCCCATCATTGTAGCAAGCACTCTCAATGCACCACTGCTTCTGTTGTACGCGTGCGTCTCTCGATCGTTTGTCGCTCCCTCTTACGTGAACACAGCAATGGAACGTCTTCGAGGGCTGTTGGACGCAACAGCCATGCTATGGCGCTGCGCTCGCTCGCTCGTCGTGCGCGATCTCGTCGAGCTTGTTCACAACGAACGCCATGCTCACGCGCTCCGACGGCTCCTTGGTCATGAGCTCGATCAAGTTGCGCTGCTTCGCAGTCATCGAGGCAGGCAAAGGCGGCGACATGCCGCGTCGGAACCAGAAACGCACCTGACCAGCTTGCACTTGGTTCGGTCCCCATGGCGGTGCGCCACTCACGGCTTCGATGATGCACATTGCGAACGAGTACACGTCGGAGGCACACGACGGTCGCTCGCCAGCGAGGTACTCGGGCGAGCGCCAGTTCACGGC
>JAASFT010000341.1:0-22748 GCA_023333885.1 Globisporangium parvum
CGGTGCAGTACGCCATCGCCGCGAACTCGTCGAGAGTCGGCCAGCGGAGGTCGGGCGTGAGGAAGTCCTGGAGCGTTGAGAAGCCGTTGCTGGCGAGCGCGAGTCGGACGGCCGGGTTGGACGTCGCGCAGAGCTGTTTCGTACCAAAGTCCGTCAGCTTCACGTTGCTCTCTGCGTCGACGAGAAAGTTCGCAGGCTTCACGTCGCGATGCAGGAACGGCGGAGAGAAGCTGTGGATGTACGCCAGTGCGCGCGCTGCATCGATCATGTAGCCGAGGTCGATGAGACTCTGCTGGCGCTGAGGCGGCAAGTCGCGCTCAACGATCGCGATCATCACGTCTTCGAGGTTCCCGAGACAGAGCTCCGAGACGAGGCACACTGTCGGCGGACAGACGCACATGCCGTAGAACTGGACAATGTTTGGGTGGTGCAGCGTCGCACACAGTGCGGCTTCGTGCGAGAACGCTGCGATCGTCTCCTCAGTGAAGTGCTGCGGCGTGTACACCTTGGCTGCGACGCGCGTCGTCGAGTGCAAGACGCCGCGAAACACGACAGCGTTTGCGCCAACGCCGATACGTTTCTTGAGCTCGAGGTGCGCAAAGTCGATCACGAACTTGCGGTGCATCTCAATGAGCAAGTGTAGTCCATGTGACGAGATGCGCTCGTCGAGCTGCGTCTGCTGCCGCGCAACGCGCTGGAGCGAGCACGCGCGCTCGCCCATGCCGCGCCAGAACTCCGTATCGGCTTTGAGCACGCGCCAAATGAGCAGTGGGCAAAACGCTGCCCACGTCAGTGCGAGGTACCCTGCGACGGCAGAGTACGCATTGAGCTCAAAGAACCGGAGGGTCACCGACAGCAGCGAGAAGGCGTAGTACACGAACACAAAGACGCAGAACTGGCGCAGCGGCGTGCGGTTCGCGCGGCCCGGCGGTCGCACGTACACGTAGACGAAGAAGAGCTGGAGCACAGCGCGACTCAGGGTTTGACCCCAGAACACGACTGAGCTCGTCTGATCATGGTACGCCGTGAGGAGCCAGACAATTGGGATCGTGTAGGTCGCGAGCACGAGCGAGATGAGCACGGTGCGTCGCAGCGCTGGCAGCGACACGCTCTTCTGGAGCATGAACACCAAGACGATCACAAACACGAACTGCCGTCCGGCGTAAAAAATCTCGACGTCGCGCTTGCGCGGGTAGCTGACGTAGTAGTTCGTCGCGAGTGTCAAGCAGAAGAAGAGGGTGTAGAGCCCGGTCGCGGTCGCGAGGATCCAGAGCAGCGGCTCGAACGCTGGCAAGATGATCTTGCGCGCTGCACTCATGTCGCCTTTGAACGCATCGTGTCGTTTCACGCGCATGTACGCGATGAGCGCGACACAGAGAAGGAACATGGCGCTGTAGCCTGCGAGCATGCCCACTTGGCCCCAGAACGCGCGCGCCGATCGCTGCGTCGTCGTCTCGACGCCGTTCGAGCTCTTGTTGTCGCTCACGAGTGGGTCGCCGACGAGCGACTCGGCAGACGCCGTGACCACTGCGATGTAGCTCGCTGTCGTTCGCATGCTTGCTTCGTGTTAGATCAGGTAATGACTGTGAGCCGAAGCGACGAGACCGAGCGAAACAGAGGTCCTTTGTGTTTGACGCTGAGCAGTCGCTTTCGAAACGAAAACGGGTCCAAGTATAGCTGGAAGTTGCGCCGAAGCGTGTCGAAGAGTAAGACTGGATCGAGATCCGCTCGAACAGTGTTGAGAGACTCGAACCACTACCGTGTGAGCAGGTTCGTGCCGAAGTGCTTCGGCTCCGAGCTCACGATCTCCTACGACGGTGCTCACGGTACTTGCGTAGCGCTCAGCGCTGGACGAGCAAGGTGTGCCGGACGAGGGCGACCTAGCAGCACCAGTTGCGTCATCTGAGGCTGAGCGCCTAGAGAGACTCCAGACTCGCACTCGGTCGTCGTCGCACTTGCGTGTCAACTTCGCGGTCAACCTTTTGAGTCAAGCGTCCACGGGAGAGCAGTAGTAGGACAAAACGCGTCAGCAACCACCTTGGTCCGTTCAAAGCAGCGCGATCCAAGCAGTGCGACGATCAAAGTCAAGGAGGTTGCCACCACCAACCACCACCAACCACCACCAACCACCCAACATTGCTAGATTGACCGTCTGCCCACGTAGAGATGGCCTTGACGAGGTGACCTCTCAAGTCCTCACCAGGTGCTCATCGAGCGCGCGTCACAGGGCTTCTTCGCGTCGGCATCTTAGACATCTGAGACTAGTGGAGCGGAAGAGGCAGCCGCAGCAAATCGCTTGCATGAGCTGCTGCCGCGCCTGGCGAGGCGAGACGCTCTCGCGTGCTGCAACGAGCACTGCGAGCGACTCGTGGTCGTCGTCTGCGCGCAGTAACGTGGTCGTGAGCGAATCCTCCGGCACGACTGCGAGCTCGCGAAACTTGCGCCGAAGCTTGCGACGCACCGAGGGCTTCGACGCGTCCATGCGCTGGCCCAGCTTGCGGCATCGACACTGCGAGGGCCCTTGCGCTTCGTGGACATGCGGCGCAGTATTCACGTCAGCTGATCCAGTCGACTGCTTGTGGCGATGGTCGACGTGGTCGTGTGCGCCAAGTCCAGCGATGCGCGAGAACAGCGTGCGATTGCTGTGGTCTGTCCACTGGAGCGAGAAGAGTCGACTCGCTGGTGCGCCAAAGTGCAGTGCATTCTTCAACGCCTGGCTCTTGCTCTTTCTTGCTGTTGGCGACGTGACTTGTGCGTCCCCTCCTGCTGTCGTCTCACAGTGCGTCGGTGACTCGAGCAGCGCGCTCGCTTTGATCACGTCGCTGTCTCGGTCTTCGAGAATCGCGATCGGGTCGTAGAAGCGGATGCTGTACTGGTCAAAGAAGTACACGCTATCGTCCGTGTCATCGAACGCACGCGCGTGCTTGACGTGGTGCAGCACACCGGTGTCCATGAGCATGTTCCCGAGGCGAATCGCTGCCGCGCGACTCGGCACGACGTTGCGCTTGACCATTGCTGCAACAGCGTGAGCGCCAGTCGTGCTCGCAGCCTGCGTGAGTGGATCGAAGCCGACGCCAAACTCAATCACTGCCGGGGCCGGTGCTGCGCTACTACTCGCACCGCCGCTGCAGTCGACGAGTGTCTGCCGAAACGAGCGTGCAAAGCGCGCGCACTCGTGCTCTTGGACGCGCTCGAGCAGTGCGACGATGGACTGCGCTGACGGCCGTCGACACGCGTCTTCGTGCCACGCCATCTCGATCACGCGGCGCACCTCAGTGTGTGCAGTCGGCGCGGCAGCTGCAGTAGCAAACGTCGGACGCTCGCCATCGAGCACAGCTTGGAAGATGTGCAGGTGGTTGCTACGAAGCCGCGGGAACTTCTCGCGCTGCGGGTGGAGGATGTCCCAGAACGTCACGCCAAGCGCATAGATGTCGGCTGCTTCGTCGTACGTCGCGAGTCCAGCGCGACCTCGAATGATCTCTGGCGCCATGTAGTCTGCCGTGCCTTTGATCGTGAGTCGTGGCTGCTGCGCAAAAGCTCCGTTGCTCGTGCTCGTGCTGCTGCTGTTGGTGTAGCTTGGCACGATGTGAGCGCGTGGCAGACAGCGCGACTCGCCAAAGTCCGTCAGCTTGACAGTGTTTGCTTCGTCGACGAGGAAGTTGCTCGGCTTGATGTCGCGGTGCACGAACGCCGGCGAGAAGCTGTGAATGTACGCCACGGCGCGCGCTGCATCGAGCATGAAGCCGAGGTTCACGAGGTGCTGCTCACTGGTCCGCTCACACGCGTTCCTGTGCAGTGTCATTGCCATCGTGATCGCGTCCAGGCTATCGCAGCATCGCTCAAACACCAAGCAGATCGTCGGTGGCGAGACGCACATGCCGAAGAACTTGACGATGTTCGGGTGGTGCAGCGTCGCACACAGCGCAGCTTCGCGCGAGAAGCTCGCGACGACGTCGTCCGTGAGCTCGGGCGGCGAGTACACTTTGACGGCCACAGTCGTCTTGGAGTAGAGCAGCCCTTGGAACACCGTCGAGCTCGCGCCGAGACCAATGCGTTCGCGCAGCTCGAGGTACGCAAAGTCGATCACGTGCTTGCGGTGCATCTCAATGAGCACGTGGAGTCCCTCGGACGAGGTGCGCTCGAGGATCCCAGATGCCGGAACGCTGCGGCAGTGGTGCTCGAGCGCACTCTGTCCGAGTCTGCGCCAGAGCTCCGTGTCGGCTTTGAGCACACGCCAGATCACGAGCGGACTCAGGAGTCCCCAGCACTGGCTCGCGCACACGAGCGCGTACTGGATCTGCTCGCTGCTCCACACCGACTGATGGTCTGGTCGAGTTCGATGGAGCTGCAGCGCCTCCTGGCTCGCAATCAGGAGTGCGTGGTAGACGCTCGCAAAGACGCAGTACGCGCGCACCGTTTGCTTGCTAGCGCGCGCTGGTGGTCGCATCAGCACGAGCGCGTACAGCACAAAGACAGCCAAACGGGCAAGGAGGATCGGCAGCTCGCTCGACGTCACGCTGTTTGAGCTGGCGCTCGTGGGTTGCTGCACGTGAGCGAGTGTGTTCACGGCCAAGACGATCGGGATCGTGTATGTCGACAGCAGCAGCGTCGATACGACTGCACGGCGCAGTGCTGGAAGCGAGACGGACTTTTGCAGCAGCAGCACGAGCACGACGAGCACAACGAACTGCTGCGTGGCGTACACGCCCTCGGACGCCACGAGTGACAAGTGCGCGAACTCGACGTGCGTCAGCAGCATGGTACTGAACGCTGCAGCGAGCAGCGCATTGACACTTGTCATGAGCCAGAGCAGCGGCTCGAACGCTGGCAAGATGAGCTTGCGCGCTGCACTCGCGTCGCCTTTGAGTGCTTCGCTGCGGTGATGGCGCAAGTACACAATAAGCAGTGCGCTGAGCAGACAGAGCGCCGCCGAGCCGAGGAGCAAGAGCTGCGTCGCGCGCATTCTGGTGCGAGGTGCAGGCAAGCGAAGGGCTTGAGCGAGCGAGAGGTTGCTCTTCGGTAGCTACACGATCTGCAAATGAGCTCGCGGTCCTCGCGTTCACTCGCTCGCATGCGCCATCCTAGCGCCTCGAAGCAGTCGACAGCGGCCACAGCGGAGCTCAGACGCACTCGAGCACTTGCAGCAACGCCGAGGTTCCATGTGATCTGAGAACTAGCTCCTGCTCTCGAAGACCTCTCGAGACCGCTGGCAAGTTCGCCTCGAGACGCACTGGCGCAAGTGACTGACTGAGAGCAAGAGGGCGAGAAGAGGGTCAGAGATGCATGCCCATCGTACGTCAAAGCTGGAGGAAGAGGAGGAGGGAGACTGAAGTACATGGAGGTCTATTGTATTCGTGCACCATGGCAGGCGATAGCCACGCGCTCACAAGGTCACAGACGCCGACGACGACTTGGAGGCTCTCAGGTCGCCCCACTCGATCGCCACACGCGGGCGTTCGACGCCCGTCGCCTACTCGGTAGCGTACGCGGCCGAACGAGCGTTGAACACTCCCGCGCGACGATCGCAGCCGCTCCTTACTTAGTTGAGCACCGCCGCAAGGAGCACCGACGCGATCGCAAGTGCAGCGGGGAGCGCCGCAGGCGCCGCGACGCCGCTCGCTGGCACCGTCGAGTTCGACGACGGCGTGACGTCACCCGACGTCGTCGAGTTCGACGTGCTCTTGGTCGTCGTCTTCTTCACTTGCTTCGTGCACTGGAGCCCCTCCCAGCCGTCCGTGCACGTGCACATCTTGTCGGCGCACGTGCCCTTGCCGTTGCACGCTTTGCTCGACGTCGCGTCACACTCGGAGCACTGCGGCCCGGTCGTGCCAGCAGCGCACTCGCACACTTTCGTCGTGAGGTTGCACACGCCCGTGGCGCACTGGCCCGGGAGCGCGCACTTGTTCGACACGACGCGGTCGCAGAAGTCGCCGTCGTACCCGACGTTGCACTTGCACTTGTACTCGAGCGACGCCACGGCCGTCGGCAAGCACGTGCCTTGGCCCGAGCACAGGAGACCTGACGTGCTGTTCGCGTTCGTGTTGAGGCACGTCTCCGACACGGCGTTCGCAGTCTGGAGCGACGTCGCGAGCTTCCCAGCGGCGTCTGCAGTGCCAAAGAGGAGCTTCTTGGCCTTCGGGTCGTAGTCGACGCAGCCGTAGATCACTTCGAGCTCTTTCCCCGACACATCCTTGGCGCCAGCGACGCACATAAGCTCGCCCTTGACACTCTCGCCCGTCGCGTTCTTCGCGCAGTTGTCCGCCGGCTTGTACGTACAGACGCTGCTGATCGCGTTGTACGGCGTCTTCCAGGACGAGAACGTCGGACAGAGCCCAGCGAGCTGGCCTGCGCACACGTCGGCTTCGTTCTCTTTCGGCAAGCACTGCTTGACGGCAACCGTGGCGTCGCGCGTCGTCTGGAGCGCGACGCACTCGTAGCCCTTGCTGCACTCGGTCGTGTCCTTGCAGATACCGGGGCGGTCCGTGTCGTCACCCGAGGCAGTTGTCGCCTTCACGGACGAGAACGTGAGCTGCGCGCGGGCGTCGACGCGGCAGAGCGCCGCAAGCGCGAGGGCTCCAGTGACCTTCCAGGCGTTCATGGTTCGCGTTCACAGTGAGAGAGAGAGCGCGCGGCTGAGAGGTGTCGAGAGAGATGTCGAGAGAGGATCGTCCGCGCGAGTGCTGGAAGATTGGGGAGTGCCGACAGCACGGGGGAGCGCTAGCAGTGCAGGCGAGCTGAGGTGTTGCAGTGTCGTCGTCGTCGTCGTCCGAGCAAGCGACGGCTGCTGAAGATCCAGACCACCAGAGAGAGCATGTGGCACGTACGTACGTGCGACGCTGCAAGAGACATGGCAGTCATTGCTGTCGTTCGCCGATAGAGCGAGCATGTACATGAATGTGGCGAGCTTGAGCACATGGGCGTGCATGGGGACTCGCGGCAGCCACCATGAGCAGGATATCCGCGCGCCTGGCAAGCAGCGAGCACATGCATCAACGTATCGCCATGTGTGTCGTTGTCGTTGAAGGTTGAGTGTCGAACTCTCTTGGATTCAGTAACACACTCCATTATACTTAAAAAAACGTATGTGAAATAGCAGGACACAACCAAACGATACATTGTGTGGTCACATCATCTAAGTTTCATCACTACTGATCGCACAGTCTACCTGAATCAAGCTTCTTGGTTCGTGCCGACGTTGGTCGGCTCCGGGCTCACGATCTCCTACGACGGTGCTGCTCACGGCACTTGCGTGGCGCTCAGCGCTGGACGAGCAAGGTGTGTGGGACCAGTTGCGTCAGGTGGCGGATGTTCCGAGCAGCATTGACGTCGCGATCCCACATCATCTTGCACGAGCTGTTCGAGCAGCGCAAGATGGGGGTAGTGGCGCTTCCACTTCGACTCTGTGACGCTCGCGATCTTGTTGAACTTGTGACCCTTCTGCTCGCAGCACCGCGAGCACCAACAGCTCGTCCTGTACTCGTCACTTGCCTCTCCAGTTCACTCGCACACGACCTCGTACTCGACCTAGCTGGAGTGCCAAGATCAAGTCGGACTCGCTGTCTGCTGCACTCGTTCCATGGCACACTCGCCACAACAGCCTCCTTGACTTACTTCGCGCTAGCCCCTGCTGTCTCAACTCCTCCGACTGCTGCTGGAACAAACGACGCACCCTGCAGCTCAACCATGTCGATCACATGTGCTCGCGGCGCGTACGTCACTTCGTACACGCGTCCTTCCTGCGTCTCGGCGTACAGCCAGTCGAGTAGCTGACTCGCAAAGTTCAGACACACACTCGGGCGCTAGTCGCACCAGCACCAGCACACACACACACATAGATCAATCATAACGAAGACGCGTCATTCAGTCTCTCGCTCCGCGTACAGAGCACGCAACACACAACACTACAAGCACAAACGCACGTACCCAGTACTTGCGTCCAAACGCTGGCAAGTCTGTTGTCGCGAACGTCTGGAGCTTCACGACGTCAAACGCGTCGCTGCGGAAGCCGCAGACGATCGTCGGCGTCCCCACAATGAACGACTGGATCCAGAACGCCAGGAGCTTGAACCGCTCAAACACAAACGTGTCCTTCTCGCTGGCGAGGACGCGGAACGTCTTGAGCTCGACGTAGCGCTCCGCACGCGGCTCGTGACCGTCAAAGCAGTCGATCTCTGCGCCAACGACGAACCGCTTGCCACCAAGCGTCGTTGCAAACAGTCCGCAGTACTCTTCCCCTTCGTTCACTGCGCGCTCCTCAGCTCCAGTGCTACTTTCGTTGGCGCTGTTGCTATGCGTCGCGAGGACTTCAAACTGCCGTCCAGCGTACATGCCGCGGCGCTGGTTCTCGCTCATGGGCGTCCGACTCGCTGCTTTGTCTTTCTCCGTGCGCCGGACGTCCAAGTACACGCAGCCATCGCGCTTCTCAGCGAGCATTGTCCACTCACTCGACGTGTTGTACGGCGTCTGTGCACGCACACACAAGCGTAGACAATCAGAAGCCAATCAGAAGGCAATCAGTCCTCGCAGTCGTCGTAAAGCAGTTGGCCGCAGACGCGATGGAGGACGCACTCCCATGATTTTGTTCAGATTGTTGCGGAACGTCACAAAGTGCGGCCGCTTGGCGCTCGTCTGCGCTGTGCTGCCTTGAAAGTGCGCGAGCGCTGCAAGGAGCGGCGCAAGTGGCGCTGGGTGTGCGTTTAACTGCGCTTCGTCTTTCGAGACGTACTGATCGATGCCATCGAGCAGGTTCGCGCCAATGGAAGGCGCTTTGTACTGGCGCTAGAGATGCGCACGTGTCAGGAGCCCAGCAGCAGTGATGGATCGACAACCCACAGCGCGCGTACCAAGTTGGAGCGATCAAAGCGCACAGCCTCGTCGGCGTCTTTGCTAAAGTACCCAATCTCCGTCGGCTAGAGCAAGCATGTGAGAACAGGCGAGCATGCAAGTAAGCAGACGTAGAGAGGTCAATACACAGTACTAGCTCTGTGCGCATCAGCATACGACGAGCAGCGCTCTTCGGCGCAGGAGCACGCGCACGCTGGCATACCTTGGACAGTGTCGCGCGCTGCGCTTGGCGCTCCAGATCGTCTGGTCTTGGGACACGAAAGCTTTGGCGACTGCTAGCGCTACATGCGCGTCGACCGCTGCTCTGTCGCGTGCTGTCGGGACGCTGATGGTCGTCGCGGTGGTCGCGATCGCCCCAAGAGCGCTTGCTGCCGACGCGCGAGTCGCTCATGCTGGTCGAAGCGCTTGCAAAAGCGGCACCGAATCGCCTTGTTCTGCGTAATTATCCGAGCATCGCTCGTTTAAATTCGCACTTGCTCGCGTCGCTTCAGCACATTCGAAGCACGATTTGATGATTGACGTCGACGCTCGATGCAGCGCCGAGGCGAACGGGGCGTGCGGCCCGACTCGCTCACGAACCAACTGCGCGCGCTCGCGAAGCACAAGCCGCGCAAGCGTCCGCAGCTCGAGCCAGTGTGTGTGTGCTTTAGCCTCGATGCAGTCCGCAAGATCAGACGCAGGCTCTGAACAGGATGGTTTGCCGTGTCAATGCGCAGCTCTCGACGCAGAACTCGCCGCTCGCTGCTGCACATGACAGCGGTCACGGCGACAGCGCCAGTATGGCGATGGACACAGTGAGTCTCCAGAAGCAGGCGCAGAGTCCACTGCGGCTCCAGTGGCTCGTTGACGACTTTGTCCAAGCGGCAGGCGCAGGCGACCTCAAGAAAATCGATCATTACATCCGCGGCGGCGTCCCAGTCGACCGGAACCACAGCGTGCGTGGCAGCCACACAAGCTCTTTGCATTGCGTTACGAGCCCACTCTAAGCCCATGCGCACACTATTCCTGATGCTGCACAGGTGCTGCACTACAGCGCACTCCATGCTGCCGCAGCGCTGGACAAGGACGGTATCACAAAGGTGCTCGTCCAAGCTGGCGCAAACGTCAACGCCACAACACAGGCGCGTTCATGGGCTCTTGCTCTGTCCATGCAACTCACATCGCGTGCGCACGAGGCTGTGCGAGTCTGACATGAAGCTGACTCGGCAATGCGCTGGCTAGGACCGCGAGTCGGCACTGCACATGGCAGCGCGGTACGGCAAACCAGCAGTCGTGCACGAGATCCTACGCCACAGCGCAGACATGAAGAGCCCGAACCACGTGCGTACACTGAGCGCTGCATCGTGTCGCTCGCAGTGCAGTGGCTCATGCACGCGCATGGACAGATGGGCTTCACACCACTTGCGATCGCAGCCGACAGGCAAGATCACGCGCTTGCACAGCTGCTCGAGCGTACGTCCTCTTGTCTCGACCTCAACACTGCTACTGTCTACACCATGCGGACGCTCATGGATGGCACTGGTGATTGTATGGCATCGTCTGAGGTGTAGCGCCACCGGATGCACCGACTAACGTCCACACACAGGCAGTGTCGTCCACTTCGCTCACTGTCGCGTGGCGCTCCAGCGTCAGCGCGTCGTCGGATTCTGCGTACTTGTTCAAAGTCACGTGGACGCTTTGCGAGAGCGCCGGCGAGATGACTGGTGAGTGCGCTACCGCGTACTTCCGTATCGCCAACCTCTTGCCGGCGTCGCAGTACAGCGTCCGCGTGCAGGCAGGGAACCACACGGTTGGCTGGAGCGCGCACTCGCCACCGATGGTGTTTGCAACGGACGGCGACGTCCCGAGCGCGATGGTCGCGCCGACGATCGTCGAAGTCAGCGACAGCTCCATTCGCATGCGACTGCAGCTACCGCAGTCGAACGGCTCAGACGTCACGCGCGTGTCGGTGCAGAGCCAATGCACTGGTGCGATCGCAGCTGTCACGATGAGCTCGTTCCGGCGCTTGCTTAAGCCGCAGGACCACGAGCGCGCGTGGGAGAGCATCGTGAGCGACGTGGGTCTCTTGCGTCACTGCGACGCAGTGGACACTTGCAATGGCGGACGACTGGACACACCGGTGGATCCAGAGGTAGCAGACGCACCGAATGGCTTGCTCGACAGTAGCTACAAGGAGTTCGTCGCAACAGGACTCGCGCCGGGATGCGTCTACTACTTTCGCGGGAAGGCGATGAACGCGAGTGGTTGGTCCCCCGACGGCGAAGTCAGCGACGGCATCTGCACGAACGACTGCCCGAAAGTCGTGCGCGCCACAGCACGATCGATGCTGCTCGTGTGGGCGAAGCCGTACTCGACCGAGCACATTGACAGCTACGAGCTCCACGCGCGCGTGAGCACGAGCACGCGCTGGGACGTCCTCGCGTCGCACATTCCAGGCCAGAGCCTCGACGTCAGCGACCTCGTGCCGGCAACAGCGTACAGCTTTCGCGTTGTGCCACACTACGCCACGAGCAATAGCTGGGGCGACGCGCAGAAAGCGACGTGCTCGCCGCTTGCGAGCACTGCGTCCGCGCCGCCTGAGCCGCCAGTGGACTTTCAAGTGCTCGATCGCTCGGCGCACTCGATCACAGTGACGTGGCGCGTCCCGCGGTGCAACGGCCACATTGTCGAGAGCTACGCGCTGCAGCTCCGCCAAGTCGATCGTGGCAGCATTGACAGTCATGACAGCACTGCTGGCACTGCTAGCAACGACAGCGAGTGGACGGACGTCACCAGTGCGATCCCAGTCGACTGCTGCGAACCGTTTGTCGTTGCTTCGCTGGAGCCTGGAAGCGCATACTGCTTTCGCGTCCGAGCTCGGAACGCACTTGGCGATGGCGCGTTCCTTCTCTACGACCGCGTCGTGTGGACGTATCGTACGTGCTTGCTTGAGGATGTTTGGGGCTGCTGTAGCGATGCTACCGACTGCTATGGTTGCCACGCTCACCTTACTTCGCCCCTTCCTTGCTCTCTCTCTCGCTCTCTCTTTGCTGTTGCTCAGCGTTCGTGGCTCCAGTCGCGCCAGTTTGCATCGCACGCACGAACTTCGCACTCCATCTCGAGTGGCGTGGCAGTGGCGATGCTGGCGCCACGTTGATGTACGACGTCCACATGCGATCGGTCGAGAGTCGTGCGAGTGCTGCTGAGGAACTGCAGCATTCGAGCACCAGCAGCTCTTGCTCTAGCACCTGGAGCGTCGTCGCGCAGAGCCTGTGCGAAGCGTCAGTCGTCGTCTCTGGACTCCGTCCTCTCGGCTGCTACGTCTTTCGCGTCCGCGCCTACCGACAGACCAGTGACAGGAGCGAGAGCATCGCGAACGCCGGTGACGATCCATCGATACCACTGCAGCAGCTCACGAGCGTACTGAGCGCTGTGAGCGAGCCGTTCCAGACCCTGCGGCGGATATGAACGTCCTCAGCGGATGGACGATCGAGTGACCAACTGCGATGCAAGCTAGGCAAGCAAGAGGTTTGTCTTGTTCATAAGTTAGTCAGTCGGTATCGTCGTGTCCGCGTGCTTAGACTCGCGTCTGGGACGTCGGCTCCGCGGTTGACGGCGCGAGCGTAGCGCCAAAGTGGCTCATGACCCGGTCGACGACGTCGCGCGGTCGGTTCTGCTCGTGCACGCCTGCGAACTGGACCAAGTCCTTGCGACCGCCGTATCGCTCATGGAGCGCATGGGTGTGCGAGGGGGCGATGAAGTCTTTCTTCGTCGCACACAGGAAGAGGCTCGGGTACGTGAAGCGCGGGACGTCGTCGAGGACGTGGATGTCGCGGACGCTAAAGCCGCCAGTCTTGCGCACGGAGCGACCGATGATCTTGCCAGCTGTGGGATGGCACCGCGAGCAAGCGAGAGCGAGCGCGGGTGAGTCTGTGAGGTGTTGACAGAGAGGACAAGGCGGCGGCGATGCGGATGCAGAGCACAGAACGCACCAGCAGAGAGCATCGCAGATGGGAACACAAGGTCGCGGCGCTGAGCACTCGCGCTGACTTCGAGGATCATGTCGGCGATCACTTGCTCCATGTCGCCAAACGTGCAGTCCATCGTCAAGCCAAACACGAACGGGTCTTGCGCGTCTGCGTCGCCATACCAAGTCTGTTCGTCAGTCACTCTGTCGACCGCCCACACCGACACGAGGCGCTTGCGACTCACCTCGGTCAGCTTTCGCAAAGCCAGCGATGCGCACGCGAGCGTCGAGCGCATCACGAATGCGCTGCTGGCACTGGCTCGGCGTGAGGCCAGTGACTGGGACGTTCCCGATCGACAGGAGCTCAAAGTCGCCGTTGCCCACGTCTGCGCGCGTGCAGCGGAACGGCAGACGCAGCAACGACGGTCGCACGCACAGCAGCTTGCCAGTGTCTGCGTCTTTGACGATCTGGAGCGCCAGCGCCTGCGCCTTTGTGAGCAGCAAGCTCTTGTAGTGCACGTCGAGCGCACGGCGCAAGTGCAGCAGCGCAGCAGCGCCACCGACGCCGCGGCCCCAGATCCCAACGCGCGACGCGCGGCCCGTGGCGTACAAGTGGTCGAGCACAGCGCGCACGTCGTCCTGTTCAAAGTGACCGAACGACACGCGGTCGCCCTCCGACATGCCAGAGCCGGAGAGGTCGAGCGTGAAGAGCGAGAAGCCCGCGGCGAGCACGGCGTCACGCAGGTACACGCACTCTTTCCGAGACGACGACATGTCGTGGAGGTACACGATGCACGGATCGGCAGACGCCGCAGCAAAGGCAGCCGGCGAGAGCTGCTGGAGCTCGTCTGTGCCATCATCGAGACTGTCGAGGCTGCTGCGCGCGTAGCTCGTGCTGCTGACGCTCTCGCGCCAGTGCGTCGCGACTGCTGTGCCGCTGATTGTAGCCGCAGCGCTGTGGTTGCTTCTGGTGTCTGTGCGGCGCCAGAAACTGCACTCGAGCACCTCGTTCCGCGCGTTTGCGAGCTGCAGGTCTTCGCGCACGGCCGTGAATGGCGCGCCTGTGAGCGGCGTGGCTGTGAACGCGGTCTCGCCCAAGTCGTCGATCGTGTAGCTCGCGCGCACGGGGTTCGTGATCGACTGAATGAGCTCTTCGTACGACTCGCAGAAGAGGCGCCACCAGCTCGACAAGCTGTTCGCCTGCAAGCTGTCGCTCCTGCGCATCTGCGCGTTCGCAGCGCAAGAGCACACAGTCGGTGAGTCGGTCCGCCACGTGCGCTCACTCAACTGGGGCCACAGTGAGCGCGATACAGCACACGCACCGCTTCTTCGAGCTCGCCGTCCTGGAAGATCTCCATCGCGCTCTCGTACGTACGTATCCGCTGGTCTGTTTGTCGCGGCGTGGCTTGGTGGCGAATGGCGCAATGAGCACGGCGGTCGTGGTGCCGACTCGCGTCAAGCAGCACCGCTCCGTCACAAGCCCACTTCCGTTTGCGCGAAATCCAGTGCCCTGATTTCACTACCTGTTTCTTTTCGATAGTGACATAACTCGAGAGTCCTGGGTGACGAACGTGGCGGTAATGCAAACCTACAGACGACCTCTCCGTGCAAGGTTCGTGCCGAAGTGCTTCGGCTCCGAGCTCACGATCTCCTACGACGGTGCTCACGGCACTTGCGTGGCGCTCAGCGCTGGACGAGCAAGGTGTGCGGGACGAGGGCGACCTAGCAGCACCAGTTGCGTCATCTGAGGCTGAGCGTCAAGCCGGTCACGATGACACGACGGTGACGGTGATGGTGTCGAGGGTCACAGGAAGCTTGACTACTCGATGCACAGACGACGCCATCTGATCGAATCGCTTCGTATGCTGCGTGTGGTGCCTGCCGCCTTGCGCTCACAACTGCGCGCGATGGAGCTCGCCCACTTCGTGTTGATAGTCCTGCACGATGCTCCCAAAGCGCTGGATGCACGCAATGTGCGGGAAGTAGTGCGCGACGTACATGGTGCGGTCGACTGCGAGCGCATTGCCAGTGAACGTCACGACCGCAGCATCACGGCGGCGCTTCATGCTGCGAAAGAGCGACGGACGCTCCACACGCGCGCCACGGATGTACACGAGGCCTTCCTCGACGAGCAGCGCGAGCGCCTCGCGCGTGTCTTGGAGCGTCAAGAGCTTGTCCAGTTTGCTGAACACGCTCTGCTCCGTGATCCCCGGCGCCGAGAGCACGAGCGCAAGGAGCTTGCGCTGGAGCGAAAAGAGGAACCGGTAGTGCGTACTGCCGTCCATCTTGAGCCACGGGAACGACAGCGTGTCCTTCTCGCCTTCAAACACGACGCGCGGTGCGGCCGGTGGCCCAGACGCCTTGCTAGAGCTCGAGCGACGACTGCCGACGCCCACGAGCGAGAACGGCCGCAAGAGCCACGCGTCGCCGTGCTCTTTTGCAAGGAACCGCTGGTCCACGTACGCGTTCACGCAGAGGAGCGTGCCAGCGTCGACGAGCGCATCGAGGCACTGCGTGACAGACCCACCGTGCTGCTGCGACTGTGTCTGCAGGGCAGCAAGCAGCTCGGGCAGTGCCATGCCAGCTTCCCCACTTGCGCGAACGATCGCTACGACCGACGACTCGAGCGAGTCTGCGGTACTGACGCTGCCGTCGTGGAGCATCATTGCCTTGCGGCGCTTGAGCGGTCGACTGTCCTGCGCGAGAGCTGCCGTTGAGAACGCCTCCATGTGGCGCGTCCGATCGTCACTATCGTCGTCGTCGTCAGTGACCGTCGCCACTGGCGCGTGCACCTTGGTCTCGACGTGCCAGCTGTCCATGAGCAGCGACGGCTTGTGAAAGTCCACGTGCTTGGCAAGATGCGCGGCAAAGCCGGAGCCGCCTTTGAGACTCTTGTAGTTGAGGAACCGGAGGTTGCGCTTGCGCGTCACGAGCAGCGCCGCGCGTGCGTCAGGGTCGAGCGCGCGCTCGCTCTCGTCGCGCATGGATGCGTGCGTCGCTACGAGCGAGCACGTCCCGAGGACTTGCCCAGCGAGCTCGATCGCACACTGCCCTGGCGTGGCGTTCACTGGAAACTCGGCTTCAAACAGCGCCTCAGGTACACTGCCTCTGCTGCTAGAGCTGCTGCTACCGGGAGTGTCGTCGTCGAGGATCATGGAGCTGAGCAAGCTCTCGTGCTCTGCGGCTTGACGAAAGAGCCACAGTGGGTACGACAGCGTCGTGAGTTTGAGAAAGTCCTGGAGCCGCTGGCTCGTCGTGTAGCCGCGCACGCGCTCCTTCTCGGTCGCGCGGACGATCCAGTTCTTGAGCCAGAGGTAGCGCCAGACCAAGCGGATCTCCGGCGCCGACCAGTTCGCAATGAGCTCTTCGGCAACGAGCGGATGGTACTCCGACAGCGGCGAGACCACGAGCATGACTGCGCGGCGGTAGAGCGCAGTGAGTCGCGACGACGCGCGGATCGCGACTTCTTCGTCAAACACACCGCTTGGATGCGCCTGTGCGATCGCATCGCGCTTCGCTTGCTCGTACAGGAGCTTCGCGCCGGGCTCCATGAGCTTCTCTTTCAACCGCTTCTTCACGTCGATGCGGCGCTTCCCGAGCGTCCGCGCGATCGTCACGAGCCCAAAGCCCATGCGCGACAGTGTCGCGTTCCGGAACGCAACACTCTCGCCATCGCGCTGGAGACCTTGTGGGATCGCAATGTGCCATCGCGAGCGGCAGTTGTCGAGGAAGAGCGTAAGGAGCTCGCGCTCGCTCGCTTCAGTCCACACTGGCGCTGCGCGAGTGGGCTTTGCGCTTGGGGTGCGGTCATGGGTGGCAGTCAGGTCACGAGTAGCGGCATCGTCGTCGTCGTTGTCGTCATGGCGGTCGCACGCCTGCGTGCGCGCACGCTTGGCGCTCCGATGCGGCGTCGCGTGCGCACCACTTTCGTCGGCGTCGTCGTCGTTGCCCTCATCTGCAGCGCGCGACTGGTGTTTGCCACTACAAGGCGACGCCTTGCTTGCGTCTTTGCTCGTTCGGCGCTTTGTGCGATGGATAAACGACTTGGAGACTATGCCACTGCGCCGCTCAGCGCGCTTTGCTGGCGCTGTCGCTGGCGCTGAAGTGTCCACCGTGTTAGCAGCTTTCGAGCTCGCTGGGGTCGGCGCTTTCACCGGTGGCTTGCGGGACTTGGAGATCCACGCCAAGATGCGCAGCATGCGACGCGCGCGCGTCTTCACAGGCTTTGGAACTTCGCACACGGTTGGCGCATTGCGCTTCGGCTTTGGCACTTCCATCACCATTTGCTGCTCAAGGCAGAGACACTCGAGCGCTTCCCAGTACTGCGCCACGCCCTCCGTTCGGTCGAACGCAAAGCGCAGCGGCAAGACGTTGCCAAAGCTGTAGTGTTTCTCAGTCGTGCCAACGAGACGGATCGCTGGCAGGTCGTTCACGCTGCTGCGCTCTTGCTCTTGCTCCTGGTCTTGGGCGTCCGTGTCGCGCTCGCCTGGTGCATAGAACTGGAGCTCGTGGCTGCCGTAGCTCTGTGGCTTGTCGTCCAAGACGATCTGCGCATCGTGCTCGAGACGAAAGAGTCCGCCGAGTGCGTTGTCTTTGAGCGCGCGAGAGAGCACGCCGTCGCGGCCGTCTGTGTAGCCAGTGCGGAGGATCTTGATCAAGCTCTTCATGCCGATCTTGTGCGGGGTCACGAGTCCGAGGTCTGCGAGCGTCCCGAGGACTTTTGCTGTGCGCTGCGACTCGTGGCTCCAGACTTTCGTGCAGACGTCGGGTGCGAGCGCTGCGAACGTGCGCTGGTGCACCACTGCGTCTTCAACTGCGAGCAGCTCGGTCGGGGAGAGGATCGCGCCGCCGGAGAACACTTGGATGTACAAGTGCACGGGCATCGCGTGGAGCACGGCTTCGCGCGAGAACACAATGCCAGGACTCGTACTAGCAGATCCAAAGCGATCGTCGGCATCGCTGCTGCGCCGGAGCACTGGTGCTGCGTCGTCTTGGAGCGTTGGCTCTGCGCCGCGTGCGCTTGCGTCGCGCAAGTACGTCCAGAGGAACTCGTGCAAGATCTTGCAGCGGTACATCACGCCGTACGCAAAGCCAAGCTTGCGGTACTGCTGCGCGTGCACGCCCGACTGCGCAGGACTCACAAAGCGCCGGATGCGGTAGCTGATCTCGTTCTGCGGATCGTGCGATGACGGCACGACCACGAGCGCAGTGCTCGTGCTACTCGCGTCCGCTGCCTGGACGTTGCTGCTGCTGTCAGTCGCCGTTGGGTCAGCAATACTACGTCGGCGCTTGCGACTGCGAGGCGTGCGCATTGGTGGTGACGTCTTGTCGAGCCCGTTGCTCTCTGGTGTCGCTGTGCGAGGACGCTCGGCGTCCTGCTCACCAGCAGCGTCGACAGTGTCCTGCTCCACACTATCGACGTCGTCGTCATCATCGTCGTCGACATCGTCGCCGCTGTCAGCAGACTGGAGCCGAATGACGTGGTTACGCTCCGTGTTCTGGTGAATGCGCCGCAAGCGCTCGTCGCGGCAGTAGTTCTTCACAAACGCCTGGATGAACTGCTCGTCGTGCTCAAAGCCGGGAAAGACGACGCACTTGAGCGCGCGGAACTTGGTCGAGACGTTCTTCGCCGGCAGTGGGAGCTGCAAGAGACGCAGTGCGCCATCGCGCTCGAGCTCTTCGGCGATGCGCGAGATCGAGCGCGTGTCGACCATGCCGACTGCAGACGGCAGCTGTGATGCAAACAGCGCAGTAGGCGTTGCTGCGCCACTGTCGCGACTGTAAGCGCTAATGCTGCTGGCGCTCGCACCACTCGCGCTCTGCTCTAGCTCCGTCGCAAGCTGCTTCTCCATACTAAAGACACTCGCACGGAGCGACGAGAGACTGATGATCTTCTCGCGCACGAGGCGCTGGAGCAAGTGCGTCCGGCGCCGCATGCGCGTGCCGTCGACTTCGAGACCGCCCAGTGCGTCTTTGAGTGCCAAGTTGGCGCGGATCGAGAACACATCAGGCTTCTTTGCTGCTCCGTCGCCGTTCTCTGCCTCGGCGCTCGTGTGCGCTGGTGCGTTTGCCAGTAGCAGTGGCGCGCTCGCTCGGTGGACTAGCGCCAATGCAGTCTCGACCGAGTTCGTGTACAGGCGAAACGCCTTGTTCTTGCCTTGGATGATCGTCTCGGCTTTGAGACCGTACGTGCCTGCGAGGATCGCAACGAGCTTGTACGGGAGCTTGCTCCCAGGCAACCCGATCGCATTGCGCATCTCGACGATCGTCGCGCCATGCTCGCCGCGCGTGTCGATCAAGCGGTAGATCTGCTCGAGCAGTCCGAGCTCCATGACAATGCCGCGGCGTGGCAGTGCGACAGCGTCAGTACTACTCGGCGGCGGCTTGTACCGAATGCAGTTGAGGATCTTCGGCTCCATTGCGTTGCGCTTCGTTGGTCGGAGCACGGCTTGGAAGAGCTCGAGGCAGTAGTGCTCGTCGCGTTTCGCTTCGTGGAGCACGTGGCCGCGCAGGACTTCCAAGTGGCGCTTCTGGAGGTTCAAGTCGCGGCCCAAGTCTGCGAGGACGCACGAGTGCCCTGGGACAGCGCGCAAGTACGCTTCCGCGGCGCTGCAGAGGATCTTCTTGTACGCTTCGTCCGACTCGAACTCGGCCGAGGCGTCGTGCAGCTCAGGCGTGAACGCACTCGCGAAGCGCGGCAAGTGGATGATGTTCAGACGGCGCATCACGGGCTTCGCGACGATCATCATGCGCTTCACGACGAGGTTGTACGAGATGAGCGTGTCGAGTGCATTGTGCAGTCGTTTGACCGACCCACCGCCGTGTACGAGCGCACTGAGGCCTGTGACTGTGACGCCATGCACGCGCGCTCGCCCGACGGCTTCGAGGATCGCGAGGTGCTCGGCGGCAAGCTCGGCCAAGATCGCGCGCACGGGGACGTTCAACGCGCGGTAGCGCAGCTCTGCACATGCTACGACCATGAGAGCAGCAGTGCGCGATGTGTTGTTGGCGCTGCTGCGGTGGTGAGCGTAGTGCGACGGCGACCCGAGTGCGTCGTCAAGCGACATGGTCGCGAGAGTGAGCGCTGGAACGCCTCGGTCGCTTGGCGCTGGGATGTCGACTTTGAGCTTGCGGTCGCTAGTGCTGCTGCTATGAGTTGCTGTTGTTGTCTGTGGCGTGCTGGGAGGCAGTAGTGGAGTTGCATGTGTGTGGCGTTGCTGGTGTATTGAGGCGCTGTCAGCGTCGACTCGTGCGGCTGCGAACGGCGGTTGCTCAGTGTCGTTCGTGCTGTTCGTAGCACCACAGGCGCCGCTTGCATCAGTACTCGATACTGCGCTGTTGTGCCAGCCGCTTGGCGGTGCTGCAGGTGATGCGAGTGAACTGCTGTTGCTCGTGACGCCATTCCGGGGGTCGCTCACAGACTCAAGGCTGTTGCTCCTGCTGTTGCCAATCGGTCGCTTGCGCTTCTTGCCAATGAACGCTGCACTGCTGCTACTCTGCGCCGATGCTTGATGCTGCGACTCGCTGATACTGCTGCTATCGATGCTGCTGCGGTAGAAGAACTGCAGCACGCCACTCGGTTGCTGGCGCTTGAGCAACTGCCAGACGTGGAGTCGCAGACCTGCGTCGTTGCGCGGATCGACTGCGTCAAAGAGCGCGGCGACTGAGATGCCTGCGCGACCTTCGAGCGCAATGTAGTCCAAGCACTGCGCAACGAGCGCTTGCGGACGCACGACTACAGCAGCCGCCGCCGCCGCCGCAACGCCGCGCAGGCTCGGATGGTGATCTTCCATGCTGCAATCGCCGCCTTTCGTCTGCACGAAGAGTGGTGGCTATGACGCTACAATAGTGATAAAACAAAATAGAACGCAAAGTGTCGAATTTAAATTGTCAGTTTCACACAAATGTCGAGTATGTCAAATTTTGTGTCAAAAACTGGGAGTCCTCGCTCGACACTTCGCTTTGCGCAGCATCGATGTGGTGTGCACCGATGGTGGTGTTGTGCGCTCTTCATGCAACGCTCGCTTCCCGTTCTTGCGGCTGTTCAGCTCGGGCCACATGGTGGTGCAGGATCAGCCGGAAGTGGCGCTCGACATGCTCAACAAGGTGCTCAAGACTCCATGTGCTTCTTGTGCGCTCCTTGACCGTTCTATGTTCTCCTTGGCGTTCCTTGCGCGACGCTGTCTAATTAGTAGCACCAACAGACTACGGACCTGTCAATGATCTCTACACCATTTCAACTTCCGTCCCAGACTTGTTCAACTCCGCCATAGAAACGTGCAACTCCGACTACACTCTGTTGCAGAAAACTATCAAACACACTAAATAGACAATCGTGATCAATCTCAGCGTATCAAATTACTGGCTCGCAGCTCGCTGTTTTGACTTGATGTGAGCTGTGCGAGCGTGGTGTGCACGACGAACGAGCTCGCACAATCCATCTCACGCATGAAGATCAACCTCCAAGACAAGACACGTGTTCGCAAAGCAGCTCAGCACGATGCAGATTCGAAGGCGGTCGCAGCAGTACTCGGCGTGAACTACAAAACTGCGTGGAGCTGGGCAGGAAAAGCACGGCAGAGTGAGTGCTGGACAGCAGTTCAATCAGCGCGCGGCGGCTTTCGTTATCAGCGGGTGGCCGACGACATGATCGACTACCTTGAGATGCGCCTTGCCAACAACTGCCATCTCACGCTCGCAGAGATGGCCAACGCTTTGCTCACCAAGTACGGCTTGAGCGTGAGCGACCAGGCCGTGAAGAAAGCGATCGACGGGCGTGGCTACTCAATCATCGAGAGAGCGATCACATGAACGCACCGTCGAACAAGCTCAAGAGACGTGAGTACGTGCAAGTGCTGATGCAGTACCTCTCCGAAGGCAAGCGCGTGCTCTACGCGGACGAGACCAATTACGACATTTAGTGCTCACGCAGCGTCGCCCAAAGCAAGAAGAGCACAAGGGCGACCGAGGTCGTGACAGCGTCGAAGGCGCGAACATGCTCGTCATCGCGTGCATTGGCGAAGACGGGCTTGCATACTGGGAGCGCTAGTTCGGCAGCTTCACTGCCGATGCGCGCCAGGACTTCACGCGGCGACTCCTTCGCAACGTGCGGCAGCAGAACCGACTCGACGACATCGTCATCGTCCTCGACAATGCGCCGTGCCATGGCCGCATTGAAGCAGTCTTTGGCGAGGAGGAGTTCTGGGACGCTAACGTGCTGCGTTTAGGTCCGTACTCCCTATGTTAAACCCGATTGAGAACGTCGTCTCTGCACTAAAGGCCGCTATCAAAGCTCACCTCGCCACTCGCAGAGAAGTGGTTCAGACACGACCAACGACTATGTCACTCAAAAACTACCGGTGTGGCTTCCTCGCTGGTGCTGCTGATGTCCTTGTCGCCGAAGTGATCACAGAGGACTTGTGCAGGCGCTGCACAGCGCACACTGTTCGCTTTCATGGTCCAGCAGTGCTTATGGAGGACATGCCAGTTGGAAAGTAACACCATTTTGTAATAGGAACTTTTCTACAATTTCACTGAAGCAAGCCGGATTTGAGACTGAGTGGTATATTGTGATCGATGATCAAAAGTTTTTGATTTGAATAGTATTGTGTATCACGGTATCTGCAACGGTTTAGCATTCTGCGACAGTTGCAAGTTTCTATGATGGAGTTCATCAAATCTGGAACGGAAGTTGAAATGGTGTTGACTCGCGATGCAAGGGGCACAAATGTAAGTGCCTATGGGCTAGCGACGACGCCTTGACTATCAGCGACTATACACTGCAGCTAGCTCTTGCCTTCAGTTAGCGCACCGAATTATTCGTTCCACACGATTGTCCGACGCATGGTTCGATCAGCTGCGCACACAAACATCGACGACAGGAGCCACGAGTCGAGCAACCGGACGGCACTGCCTCCAATGCTGCGACTTCTACTGGCAACGACACTGAGGAACGCCA
>JAASFT010000342.1:0-22723 GCA_023333885.1 Globisporangium parvum
GCTCAGCGCTCTTGCTCCACTGCTCGCAGGCGACGCGCGAAGAGATCCGCGGCAAGTTTGAGTACATGATCGACAGCGACGCATCGCCGCCACCCCCACCACCATTGCCACCAGTTGCTACAGACGGAGACGCAGCGCCTGCGCCGTTTCGCTGGGTCGCGAAAGCGCGCTTTGCGCTCTTTGAGCCGCTCGACGCCTTTCAAGCCTGCGGCCTCACGGTCCAGGCGTTCCCAGTCATCCACGGCGCCGGGTACCTCGCGTCGGCGTTTGAGTTTGGCTTGGAGCTCGGCGTCCGGTTTGTCTACATCTCGGACGTGAGCGAGCTGACGGACGACGCCCGGCGCGTGCTCCTCGACCCCGCCAAGCCGCGCATCGACGTCCTGCTCATTGACGCGCTGTACATCGACAAGTTCCACAGCACGCACATGAACGTCCTGGACGTCTTGCGCGAGATCCGCGTCCTGCGCCCCAAGCGCACGCTCCTCACGGGCATGAGCCACGACCTCGACTATGCACGCGACAACGCCATGCTGGCCGAGCTCGCAAAGGACGACGGCCTCGACATTGCGATGGCGTACGACGGCTTGCGGATTGCGTTCCCAGTCGAGACGACGACGGCGGCGGCGCAGTAGCTCGCTCTCTTCATCAGAGCGAGCGAGCGAGCAAGAGTGAGCGAGAGTGAGAGAGCGCCATGCCACGACAGTGATGAGATCGAGAGAGAGAGAGGGAGAGAGAGAAAGAGAGGCGTCTCTAGTGTTGACACTGTTCGGCTTCCGTCTCAGCCTCAGGCTCCAGTCCGTCCCTCGCTCGATTGTCCTGAGACTGTTGCCCTCGGGTGGACGAGTTGGTCGCCGTTGTCAGTCGAGAGCGACTGACGGCGGCGTTCGCTCACGACATCTCAGCAGCGTCAGCTGAACGCGCAAGGCCCAACTCAAGCAAGAGGTCGTCAAACGCCGCCATGGCGAGGACTGCCGCCGAGACGGACGTGTGAGGGTAGAGGCGATGGAAGCACCGCACGAGGTACGGCAGCAGCTCTTGGCGCACGATCTGCGCCGATAGACAGCCAGCCAAACCAGTCCACGTGCGAGTGGGTGTGTGCGTCAGTGGATCTAGGACGCTAGCAAGTCTCAAGCCAAACGGCAGAGCAGGTTCTGTACCTCAATGGTGCGCTGGAGCGACTCCGTGAGCACCTGCCGTCGACTCGTCGGTGTCCCATTTGCTTGCGCTGACTGCTTGGTCGCGTCGCTCGCTCCGTGGTCGTCTGGACCATCCGCAGTGACGACCTCGAGCTTGTTCTCTTTGCAAAAGCGCGCGAGCGAGCGCAGCACGTGCGCCAGTGTCTCGTACAGCGCCGTTGCTAAGCGCATCTGGAGCGATGCGATCGTACAGAGGCGCAGTTCGTTCAGCGACGCGAGCACTGCGTTTGTGAACTCGGCGACGATCGGGAACGCCATGAGCGCATGCGGCGGCGCGTAGTCTTCGCCATTCGCTGCTGCTGCTGCTGCTGTACGGGATGTGAACGGCGAGAGCCCGTTCGTTGTTGTGGTCGTGGCGGAGCGGTAGGACGCCAGAACGAGCGGCGTCTTTGCCAGTGCGGCAGCAGACGCCATGCCACTCGCAGATGAGGACGCGGCCCCAAGCGCGTGGGCAAAGAGACTCTCGTCAAACTCGCGCGTTGCAGCGCGCCACTGGTGCGTCACGAGCCCCAAGACGTGGTCTTCAAACACCACGACGAGGATCGCGCGAAAGTCGACGCCGACGCGGCCGAGCGAGCCGCCAAAGAAGAGACTTTGCTCAAAGACCGTGGCGAGAGAGCTCAGGTCCTCGATCTTTGGCAGTTGTCTGTCCATCGTCACGCGCGAGAGTACGGGCGTCCGTGAGTACGAGCGCGTTCGGTCGGAAGCGACTAGGAGAGCAAGTGCACGAGCGTACTTCATGAGGATCTGGAGAAAGTCGGCGACTGTCGTCGTGGCCCAGCGACACAGTGGCGGGTCCACCTTTCCGTCCACGGTCTAGCGGACACGCAGCACACGCGCGCACGGAAGTCGGTGTCTGGTCCCTAGGACGTACGTGTGCATGGCGTGGCGTACCTCGTTGCCAAAGATCGCCGAGTACTGCGTGATCATGTCGAACCAGCTCGTGCGCTTGATGTCGATCAGTTGCATCGTCTGGCAAGCGGCACGTACACAAGAGAGCGAGCGAGCGAGTGGCAGTGAGGCGACAGCTCTGTCGCCATCGCAGCAACGCCCAGACAGCCATACAGCCAGCCAGCCAGCCAGACTGACAAGCGTGGACGTACGTATTGGTACGGCTCGGCGGCCGAGACGCTGCGGCTGAGCGACGCGAGCCAGACGTTGCGGCAGCGCAGGAACTCGTCTTTCAGCTGCCGCTCGTACTCGGGCGTGCCAGCAGAGACAGCAGTAGAGGCACTCGGAGCGCCAGTCGCAGGCGACAGCTGCGCGATGAGACTGTCGAGGCGGCGCAAGTAGCTCACAATGCGCACGCAGAGCGCGAGTGGGAGGTCTTCGCGGAGCTTCTGGAGCAGCTTCGCGCGCATCAACTGCGTCATCTGCGCCACTTCTCGGACCTAGTCGCACCGTAGAGAGAGCGCGGGAGTGTGAGCGTCCATCTGGTGTTGACACTCAAGTGTCCTAGAGCTAGGACGACAGCGCTCGGACGCAACTGCCGAGGCCGAACGGCTCAAGCCGACGGTACCAGCGTCGCGATGACAAAGTTCGGCGCTGCGTGGCCGTCGCGCGTCTCGAACGTCTCGTGAGCGAACTGGATGACGTCGAGTGCTTCGTCATAGAGCTCGTTGTGGACGCAGGCTTCCAGGAGCTGCGGGATGTCGAGGAGCTCAGTCAGCTGCGCAGTGTGCCAGTCACACAAGCAAGCAATAGGTGAGCTGACTCCGCGTGACGCAACACTACATGTGTGTAGACATGCTCAGAGAGAGAGAGGTACCTGCACGTAGTGCTCAAAGACAAACTGAATGTCGCCGTGCTTGGCGACGACGCTTGCGATCTCGTCCTGGAAGCTCGCGCAGTAGGCTTTGAGCTCGGGAATGAAGTCGACGACTGCATTCGTCTCGTTTCGGAGCTGCAGCAGCTGTGTATAGAGGCAGGTACCAGCAGCAGTAGCAGCAGGCGACACGTGTGAGTGCATGCGTTTGGAAACCACAAGGCGATTGCTTGTACGCACGTCGTCTTTGACGATCGCGGAGCACTGGTTGCTCTGGATGAAGAGGTGGTAGTTCTTGAGCACGAGGTTGCGCAGCTGCTCCGCGGCGTTCTCTGCCTGGATCTGCAGTCGCCACGGCTCTTTGCGGAGCTCCTCGAGCGAGCACTCGCGCAGCGCCGACGCCATTGTCGGTGCGGTCGTCGTCATTGTGCTGAGGGATACGTTTGCTGACAATCGTATTTTGTTGAGCGTAACGTACTTTGCGAGGTAGGCAGTGTACAGCTTTCGGCACTGTATCGCTTCGTAAAAGTGCGAGACAACTTGGACTTGACGTTGTCGCAGACTTTCGACAGTTTGCTATCATTAGCATACAAGAAGTCGAGTCCATTTCTCCAGTTGCGCCAGTGACGCTGCGCGCTCATGCTTCGATTCCGCTCCTTGTCGTTGCTCCTACAGGTTGACTTACGAGGACACTCGAGCGTTGCGAGTTGAGATGCGTCGGACGACGGACGACTTGCGCTTGCTCGTCTTGATGCTGCGCGCCTCGAGCTCAACTGCAAGCGCGCGCGCCTCAAAGACAGGACGACCACGAGCTCCTCTTGTCACTCGTGCTGGTGTACTCGCGACGCTCATGGTCCCCATGACCTCCTACATGGCCGTATTGTTGTGGATGAACACCGACTCGCGATCTATCGAATGCTCCGCTTCAGCTTTCGAGTGGAGCCATTTGGCATTGCTGCCTGGTTGGCTGGCTGGACGTCTCCTACGACTCGCAGCTTCAAGCGAGCGCTGCTTCGCCACCACCAGACAAACAGACTTTCGTCGTCGTCCTCGTGCACACACACGTCCCACACACGCATGCGCGTCCCACAGGAGCAATCGGTCGGCGCGCGCGAAGCGACCTCAAGCTGCGCGTGTGACGCATTCGAGACATCGCGAGCGTCCACAAGAACTCGCGAGCGTCCGACCAACGATCACTCCCGATCCCAAGCAGCAGCCTCGTACACATTCCAGGCTGTTTAGTCCTCTGCTGCGCGTCAACGACGTATCGAGCACCTTCGAGAACGCGCGGCACTCAGGTTAGGACAGCGCATGGCCGCCTCGTGATGCTTGCATGACCACCAAGCGCTGGTGTTGCGAAGACGCGGGCAACAAATCCGAGCATTCTTGACTTGCATTGCGTATCGCGCAGAATCGGCTTTGCGGAGCACTTGTTTACGTCAGACCACACAAAATGTAGCTCCCAAGTTCAACGTAAGTGGTGTCGCCTCATCCTCGAAGCGCATCTAGCTTTAGCTAGCTCGATCCTAGACCGCACCGGTCTTCCTATCCCATTCGATCGATACAAATTTCAAGTTTGCATCCTGCATCGCGTCCTACACCTTGTCTATTCTACATTTGAGCTTTGACGCCAAAACTGAAGTTTGCCGAGTCCTTTTTGTGCGCACACACTCAAAACGCAAGCAAGTGCGCTGCTGCTGCGCCTGTGGCGTTCCTCTTCGCTCGCTCGCACCTTGCTTGCTCGCTCAAGCAGCAGCGCTGGCTCCAGCTCTCCAGCTCACCAGCTGCTGCTGCTCGACGCAGCGGCATGGACGCCAGTTGCAGCAGCAGCGCTGACGCTGATCCGCTCGGCACAATCGCTTTTGCAGCGCACAACACACTCCTCACCACCACCACCTCGCACCACCATGCTCGCTCAACACCGCGCCGCGGCTTCGATCACCTCGCGCTTCTTCACGGCTCAGCGCCGCTCGTTCGCAGCTGCTGCGACACCGGCGTCCTCGAGCACGCGCGCTGCGACGGAAGAGCGCGCACCGACGCGCTACATGCCGCCGACTGCGAACGGCCGGTTCCTCATTGAGCAGCTCAACGAGCACTGGAGCTCTGCAGTCGCAGCCGTGCCGTTCAAGGCTGGCAACGTCATCGGCACAGCACCGGGCATCTTTGTACGTACATGCTCGAGCGCTTCTGCATGGGCATGTCTCGATGCGTGAGCGTGCAAAGGACCAAGGCACTCACCCACGCCTCTCTGTCGACTTGCTCTGCCTTGCTGCGCACTCGTCTGCAGCACTCGCGTCCGACGCGCTTTACGATCCAAGTCGACACGAGCAAGCACCTCGAGTTCGCCGGCGGCCTCGAGTACGTGAACCACAGCTGCGAGCCAAATGCGCGCCTCGTGGTCTCCGAGGACACGCCCGAAGTCGCGTTCGTCGCGACGCGCGACATCCAAGAGGGCGAGCACCTCTCGTTCGACTACAGCACGAGCGAGTGGGACATGGACGAGAAGTTCGACTGCCGCTGCGGGTCGCACAAGTGCCGCGGCCACATTGGCGGCGCCAAGTACCTCCAGGACGCGCACGTTGCGGAAGCGATGCCGCTGTTCACACCGCCAATTCTGCGTCTGCTGCTCGACCGCAAGATTGCAACCAGCAGCGCCAGCAGCAGCAGCAGCAGCTCGACCAAGTAAGACGTACGCAAGAGCATGAGCATCGCGTCGAGTCGCTTGCAGCACTGCTAGGGACGCAGTTGTGTGTCTATATCTAAGGTCATTTGTCTCTATTGAATCCACCATCAGACATGTTCCCTCGCCTTTTGAGCCAACCGCACGGACAACGCACTGGAACTTGTCGCGACGTGACTGAACATCTGTCTCGTCGCATGCTACTCAAGAGCTGCGTCGTGCAAGAGGTCGTCGAGGATCAGGTCAGTGATCCGCGCCTCGAGCTCCGTCGACTCGCGCGCGAGCAGTGCGCTCACACACGCTGGGCGACGACCTACTGACCGCGACGTGGGCGTCGGTGTCCGTGGCGCATACCGGCGGACACATGCAGCTGACGCTGAGGACCCGACATCCGTCGCAGTCGTCGTCGAGTGCAGCAGCAGCAGCGTCTGACGCATGCGCTCGGCCGCGACTGCGACTGGGACGCGCAGCTGCGTCTGCATCGCGCGGAGCTCGCTCGAGGTCGCTGCGCTGGTGCAGCCATCGCTGTCATCGGCGATCTCGCTCGCGAGGCGCTCTGTCTGACGCGCATGCGCGTCCCGCGTGGCGTCTCGGACCGCAAGGATCGTCTCGACCTCGACCAGTACGTCGTGACGAAACGCGTCGAGTGCTCTCGCGTAGGCGTCTGCGGTGTCGACTGCGTGGCGACTCGCTCGAGCGACGAGAAGCGCGTGCGCGTGTGTTGGGAGGACGCTCGTTATCGCAGTCGCTCGCACGACTTCGTAGAGAGCGCGAGACGACGAGACGAGCGGCGCTGGCACGTCAAGCGCACGGATTGGCGGCAAGGAGACTGCGACTGAGCTGTCGTGGAGGTCACTCGTGTCCGTCAGCTCGAGCTGCTGCACGAGCGCACTGGCAAGCGCTCGCTCGATCGATGCAAGCGACTGTGGGCGAGGTGTTGGTGCTGCTGGTGCTGTCGAGACGGTCGCTGGAGGTGTCGTCGAGCTCGATTGCGTTGCGTGAGGAGCGTTGGGCTGCTCCGTGTCGTCTCGACTTGGACTGTTCAACGTGTCGCCTGCTCTCTGGTCGGAGGAACCTGAGCCAGCTTGAGCGTGTCGTCGCTCTCGCTGAGACACAAGACTCGAGCTCACAACTTCGTCGAGCAGGTCGCGAAAGAGCGCGTCAGTGAGCCGATCGACTTGGTCGTCACCCGCTTCTTGACGTGCGTCGGGTCGATCGACAGCGTCGCGCGAGTCCTCCACGTGGTCCCTTTCGATCGCTTCAGCACCGAGACGCTCACGACTGCTCTGCGCATGACGCGCGGTACTGTGTGGCAGCGATTCGTCAGCACAGGCCGCCTCGCTCGCGTCGCCGATGCATGGCATCCAAGCGCACTCTCGTCGCACACGAAGCGCATCTAGGACATCGCCAGCACCAACAGCAGATCGACTGGCAAGGTCAGTACGCATGCTTCACTCGCATGTCTGGCTCAATAGGCGCGTACCTAGGACTGCAGCGTCGAGCAGATCGTCAAAGAGCGCATCTGCCACGCGATGCGCTGTTTCCAAGACGCTCTTGGCGTCATCGTCCGTGTGGTGTCTGTCGTGTGGCTCGCTGCCTTCCACGACGACACTTTGTTCCCTCGAGACGTTCACACTCGCCTCAGATTCGCTCTTGCTCGTCTCGTGATCCTCAGCGTCGGTTGGCGTCGCGAGGTCTCGGTCGCTCGCACACTCTACCTCGTCACTGTCGCCACTGTCGTCACCTGATGCATCGTGGTCGCTTGCCACTGCGGACAACAGGAGCTCATCGCCTTCAGCGCTTTCAAACACCACGTTGTCCTGTTCGCCCTCTTGCGCTTCGCTCAGGTCGTCGATCTGACGTGAGGACGCTTGGACGCTCACAGGACCCTCCAGCGCACTCGCTTCGATCGGATCGACTGCTTCGACGAAGTCAAACGACACCAGGAGATCCAGGTCGTCGCTCTCACGAGTCGTTGCGGACACGCACTCGACGTCTTCGATGTACGCATAACTGGCGAGCAAGTCAGCATCGTCGTCGCCGGTCGCATCGTCGGCTTGGACACTCGTTTGTGGCGACTTGAGCTGCTCCGCTTGGGCCACGCGAGCGCTTGAGCACTCGCTTGGTGACAGCGTTGGCTCGATCACTCGAGCCTCGACACTGTCGAGCACGCTGTTTGCTACCCGCTCCGGCTCCGATCGAGTGTCGCTGGTGCGCTCCGCCGCTTCGACGTACTCGTACGCTCGCAGGAGATCGGCGTCTGCGCTTGCTGCTCGCGCTGCCTCGAGCGTCAAGCGATCGGTTTGACTCGCGCCGTCGCTCGTCGCACCCCACTTGGGCTTCTGCGGCGCACTTGGCACTTCTATAGTCAGCACACTAGCAACGGCGTCCTCGACTTGCGTCGCTTGCTCGACACGAATGTGCACCACCTCAACGTCTTCGACGTAGTCAAAGCCGTCCAAGAGACTCGCGTTTGGTGCACTCAGCGCCGCGTGCCGTGCACTCAACTGCAGACTCTCGAGGCGATTGCGCTGGCGCGCGAGCACGAGCGCCGCTTCATCGAGTCGGAGCTGCGCTTCGACGCGCGCCATCTCGTCGACCAGCGCAGTCTCTTCAGCAGTGAGCTGCTCGCGATGCGATTCGACGCGCATGTGGCGCTGGACTGTGCGGATCGCGTCCGTGCGCTCGAGGATGCGCTGCTTGAGCGCGTCGAGTCGCTGCGCCTGCTCTTCGATGCTCTTGGTCAAGAGCTCTTCGTCCTGACTCACGGACGCTGCCAGCGGCGCAGTCGGCAGTGGGAACACACCAGACGCCTCAGCGAGGTGCAGTGGCGCAGAGGCGTCGAGACCCGACGCGCTCATGTCGGCAGCGTCATCTGCGACTGGAACGCCGAGTGATGGCTCGAGCTGTGCGACAACCGCATCAAGAGCAGTTGTGAGTTGCTCGATCGAGACGCCGTCGTCGTTGTCATGCGCATCGACTGGAGGACGAACCAATGCCGTCGCCATGTCGTGTGCGATGGAGGGCACTGGGTCAGAATGGACAAGCGCCGGCGCGTCGGCTGCTGCAGACGCCTCCGAGCCATTGTCAAAGCCGTCGTCCGAGTACGCGTCGCCCTCGTCGGCATCGTCAGCGTCTGGCGCGTGGCGAACGGCAGCAGCGCTTTGGTCTTTTACGTCCAAGACGCCGTCGTCAACTCTGTCGGACGCGACGGAGGCAGCAGACGCAGCGCCGTCGAACGACTCGTCTTCGTACTCGTCGGCGTAGTCGTCTGTGGCGCTCGCGTCTTCGACTGCATCGTCGTCTTCGTGCTGCTCGCGCTTGTCTGCGACACTATCAACGCCATCGTTGTCCTCAATCGCAGGTTCACTTGGGATCTCAGATTCGACGCCGTCGCCATCGTAGGAGGCAAAGTCCTCAGCCTCCAATGCGATCTCACCGTCCTTCACCGATGCGTCGCTCGCAGTAGTCGCTACGTCAGTGCGATGCACTGGTGCAGGTGCATCCCTCTGCACGTCGCCATCGTCCTCTTCAAACGACAGATCGTCGTCGTTCTCTTCAAAATCCTCGTCCGCCTTTGAGCTCTGCGCGTCCTCGAACGATTCGACTGCGTACGCATCGTCGTCGTCCTCAACGTCGTCGTCGCCATCGTCTGCGCTTGGCAGCGGTGCCGGCGCTGCTGCTGTTGGAGGCTCGCTCGCGATCATCCGTGTCAAGACGCTCTGAGACAGCGGTGCTTCAGGCATTGCTACGACACGAGCTGGCGCCTTTAGTGGCACTGACGGCGCTGCTGCTGAGGCAAACGCCATCGGAAGACTCTGCTGGACTTGCGCCATCTCAGCATCCAACTGCTGCGCGATCTGCGCCTTTGCTGTCCGAAGCGCTGCGTTGACGTCCATCTCAATCGCGCGCATTGCGAGCGAGTTCACCTGCCGCGTCTCCTCTTCGAGCTTGAAGCGCCTCGCTTCGCGCGTGATCAGCCGCGACTTTGCTTCGACGAGCTCGACGGCCATGAGCTTCTTTCGCGCGAGCTTCGCTTCGACGAGGTGGACGTCCGTGTCAACATGCGGCGGCGTCTGCTTCTGTTGCGTGAGCTGCGCGACTTGCTCAATGAGCAGCTTGGTCGTCGACGAGTCCTCGGACGCTGACTGGTCTGGTAGGATCGGTGACGCTGCCTCGAGGTGACGAGACACTTCGACTGACTGCGATGTGTCCGCTTTGGCAATGGGAGCGTCGGCAGGCTCGTCATGGTGCTCGAACGCGTCACTCGCGACGGAAGCCGCGTTGCCGTCGTCTGCTTCAAAGTCGCCGTCAAAGTGCTCCGACTCGATGAGCGACGCATCATCGGCTCCGTCGTCTCCAGTAGCCGGTGCGGACGCGGCAGTCGCATCGTCCGGAAGATTGTCGTTGTCGCTGCTATCACTCTCGACAACGCTGTCGGCACTCGCTCGCTTGGACGGTAGTGTGCTCTCACTTGCGCTCATGGACGCAAACTCGTCGGCATAGTCCTCTTCATCCTCAACGTCATCGCGCGAGACTGCTACGTTCGCACTCGCGGCATCATCGATCGAGTCTTCAATGACGCTCAGTACGTCGCTCGCTGCAGCGTCGTGCTCACGAGCGTCGTGCTCATACTCACTGACTTCGTTGTCCTCGACCATGTCGTCGCTTTGCTTCAGAGGCGCCTCGTCACTGCGACTCGCAGATGCAAACGCATCGTCGCTGTACACATCGTCGTCGCCGTCTACTTCCTTGTCGTTGCCGTCGCTCTCGACTGCTGCTGCGTCATGGACGTCGTCGTCGTTGTCATCGTCTGGGATCTCTGCCTCGGCGCTCTCGCTCGCGCTGATGCGCGCTGCTGACTTTGCGTTGTTCACGACGTCGTCAGGCTCAGACGACACGTCTCGCGCATCGCCACTGCCTGACGCAAACTCCTCCTCGTACTCGTCGATGTCGCCACTCGCACTCGCTGCTGCTTCGACTGCCGCCTTTGCAGGCGCCATACTGATGCTTGGCACTCCTCCTGCTGCTGGCGTCTTGGCGATCGTGGACGCCACTGCAGTAGCACTAGCACTTGGACTCATGACACTAGCAAGCGACATTGGTAGCGCAGGGCTTGGCATCACACTGAGCTGACTCGCTGGGCCAACACCAACGCCTGCGTCACTCGACAAGAGCGCCTGGAAGCCGAGCAAGTCGTGGTAGTACCGCGCCATGGACGCGGCGCGGAGGCTCTCGACGTTCGCTCGCTCCACCAAGTACGCCATCTTGAGCGCCTCTTTGCGCAGCAAAGCGTCATCTGGACGCTGGCGCGTAGCATCAATCGCGTCGAGGTCGCGCGCGAGCTTGTGCTCGAGCGCTTGGAGGCGCAAGAGCAGGAGCGACTCGTCGCTCAGGCGCCGCATCTCTAGATCGCGCTGGTACGCGAGTGCAAGGACGTTGTCAGTCGCCAGCTGGATCGTCGGTGGAGACAACGAGACGACTGGCGTGGTCAGCGGCGCCTGAGTGACGATAGTACGAGGCAGGAGCGTTGACGGGCGTCCTTGGTCAACGATCGCGCTTGGCTCGACGCGTGGTGCTGTGGTCACGGACGCGACTGCACTCGCGCTGAACTCGGACGCGTACTCAGACTCTAGCGAAGCCGAAGTGTGCCGCGCGACTTCAGCGACGCTGTCGTCGCCATCGACGCCGCTCGCTACTTCAGCGCCGCTCACAGATGCGCTGAGAGCATCGGCTTCCTCTTCCTCTTGGTCGCTGACAATGTCAGAAGACGCCTCGCTGCCGCCGCCATGCGCTATCGATAGTGACTTGGTCTTCGAGGCGACTGAGTCTGAGATCTGAGACGCCGATGCCTCAAAGTCGTCGTCGTCGTAGCCCATGGACGCTGAGCGTGCGACTGCGTCACTCACGTCTTCGTACGCCGCCTCTTTGTCGTCGTCGTCGTCTTCGTCGTTCGACACGACGCTCGCAATCGCACTGGACTCAGCAGCGCTGTCGTCGTCGTCCACTGCACTTGCTGCCTCAGAGACTTCACTCACGGACCCAACTGAAGACGATCTAACGCGCTGCGTGCTCTCGACGACTGCAGCCGATCGGCTCTCGCGCTCGAACGCGTCGTCTTCGTCGTCGTACGCATCCGCATTACCGTCATCGCTATAGTGGTCTTCATTCTCGTCTTCTTCAGCAGCCTTGACAGCTGTTGGACCATGAGTGGTGGTCACCAACGTCGGTGCCACTGCGTCTCGCAGCTCCTCGACTTGCATCCGCGCATCGAGCGCCGCCGACTCGCTCTCGACTCCTTCGTACTGCACGCTAGCGTCGCAGACGCTCGGACGCGTGAGCGTCCCAGTCTCTGCATACAGCGCTGCGTTCGTCGCTGCGTCCATTCGCACGAGCGGCTCGGTCTGGACTGTCGACTCGCGCACGTTTGCGCGCTTGAGCTCGCTCTCCATTGCACTCGCCGCAGCTTCGAACGCGCGCGTCTGCGTCTGCTCGACGCTCTCGAGCTCGCACACAACAGTGTCGAGGTCGCGATCGAGCTGCTGCGTGAGCACGGCGTGGTCGAGCGCGAGCTGGTGGTCTGCGAGTGCTTGCCCCATCTCATCGTTGTACGCAGTCGCGAGTGTCACGGTCTCTGCTTGCGCCTGCTCGACTTCGTGCGCGTGCTCCATGCGCGCGAGCTGGAGCTGCGCGTCGTGGATCGCGTCGTGGTACTCGACCTCTGCGAGCAGCAGCCGCGCGAGCGTCTTGGGCGAGTGCACGCGCTTGACTGACGTCCAGTCACCTTCGTCTTCATCGTCAGCGTCGCTACTGACATTGTCGTGGGTCGATCTGGTGCTGCGGCGCTGGTGCGTCGACTGGCGCTGGCGATGGAGCTCTGAGCGATCGATCTCGACGCGAGGTCGTGCACCGTCGCGCGTGGTCTCCGAGCGCGCGAGCAAGTCGTCCCAGAACGCCGTCGTCGGTGGCAAAGACGCCGAGTGATGGTCTGTTGACTGTGCTGCTTCGCGTCGTCGCTCGTCTTCGATCTCGTTCATGATGTCTTCGAGACAGCGGAACGGCTGCGACGGCGGCTGAGCGTCGTCCTCACCGTCCTCTTCGTCACTACCACTGCTGTGGCGCTCGCTGCCGTCTGAAGCGCTCGCTCGCGCAGTCAATGACGCAAGGACCACTCGCACTTGCTCGTCTTTCCTCGCTTCCTCGAGCGCTGCAGCGTCGAGTGCTTGCTGCTGTGCCTGTGCTGCTTGTGCGCGCAGTCGCTCTTGCTGCTGGCGCCAAACCTTGTGCGCCGCGCTGTTAATGACGCTGAGCGAGTCGTCGGCTTCGCGCACGAGCTTGAGGAACGCGTCACTCGCAGCAGCAGCAGCAACTCTGTTGCTCTTCGTACTGAGCTGGCTGCGCTTGTGGGACGACGCCACTGTCACCATTGTCGCATCGAACGACGTGTCAGTCGCGAGCTCAGTGCGATGGACGCGCAGAGCAGTCGCCGTCATCGCATCTGCTCCGGTACGACGACCATGCGCAGTCAGCCATCTGGGATCACTGTCCTCCCAAGACTCATCGGCTTGGAGCAGACGCTGTTGCTGCTGCTGCTGCTGATGGAGGAGCGAGTGGACCGAAGCGCCAAAGCCGCCGTCTCGAGACTGACTCGACCGATTCGACGCCTGCGATCCGCCACGACTCGACCGCTCGCTCTCCATGCGGTCGAGATGATGCGAAGACGCCGACGACGCGGACGAGTCCAGTGAGTGCGATCGCCTTCGCCTCGCAGTGTCCGGACTGTCGCTGTCGTCGTCATCACTATCAGCTGCTGAAGTGCGCTGCAGTGGCCACTCGCCTTTGATGCGCTGTACGCCGATCGTGCGTGGGTCGAACGCGAGCAGGTCGCTCAAGCTGTTCATCTGCGCCGCCATTGTCTCGAGCACAGCGATCGGTGGCGCAGTCGTTGGCTGTCGCACTTCGTCCGAGGCAACACTGTCACTCTCGCTCTCGCTGCCACTGGCGCTCTCGCTGGCACTACGCCTACCGCCAGCGTCCTTGTTCGCAGGTGTCGGGACTTCATCGTGCGTGTCGCTGCCATTGCTGTCGCTCTTGTCCTCGTCCTTGCTATCGTCCTCTTTGATGCTGCAGCTGCTCTCGTCACCAATGTCGCGCACATCGCTGCGGTCGATCTCGGGCGTGGACTGCTCGAGAAGGCGAGGGTGCCGGAGCTGCGCCAGTGGCGAGCGTGCGGCAGCACTTTGCGTGCGGTCTTTCATGCCATTCACGAGCGCTGCGAGTCGCACTGCCTTTGCCTCGAGCTCTAAGAGTCGCCGCATGCGCGCATCAGCGTCGCCTCTTGTCGTGTCCGTCGCAGTTGGCGTCTCCCTCGACCCAAGCGCACGCACTTGCTGGTGCTTGGTCGAGGCACTCGGCTCGTCGAACTGTTTCGAGGTCGCCCCATCGAAGCTCCTACCACCAAGAGCAGCAAGATGCCGCGTCTGCGCGTTCTGCTGCTCGTTCTCTTGGTCGGAAGCAGCAAAGAGCTCGTCGTCGCTCAGTCTGCCAGTCTCTTCGCGGTCAAGCCCATCGTGACTCGATCGACCACGACCAAGCTGAGCCACGTGGACGCTGGGTGTATGTTCAGGACGTATCTGCTTGCTATAGTCGTCGGCACGCGACGTCTCGATGGCGCTACTGGACTGTGGCAACTGCACTTGCAACGGCGCCGTCTCACGTGACGCACCGTGCCGCGTGCGCTTGAGCGTCGCGCGCTTGCTCCGTTCGAGACTCGCGAGGCGCTCGTGTTCGAGGACTTGGAGCTGCGCTTGGCGCTTCTGCTGCTCCAGTTTGCGTCGCTGCGCCTCCTTTGCGCGTTCGAGCCGCCGACTGTGCTTCTGCAGCTCCATGAACTCGCGCGCGAGCTCGCGTCGCTCATCGCGTGCGGTTGCGTCGCCGGTGCCCGCAGTCGTCGGCTCGGCGTCAACTGCCACTGCGACTGTCGATGGCAGTTCGTGCGACGGACGACTGCCTCGTGGTCGTGTACGGCGCAGTTGCTTCTGAGCGAGCTGCTCAAACCGGACACTGGGACTCTCTGCTTCTGTCGTCGCTCCAGCAGACGCCTCGACCGCCACAGACGGCTCTGGCAGTGCCGACAGGCCATTCGACTCCATCTCTAGCACCTGCTGTTCGGCTCCAAGCGCGTCTTGCGCACTTGCCGTCGTGGTCGGCGCTGCTGCTGCGACGAGTCCGTCGTGGGCGTCGCCCAACAAGATCGAGCTCGACACTGACTGGGCTGAACGTCGTGCACTTGTGCTCTCGGCATCACGAGGCACTGGTGCGGCTCTGCTGCTGCTAGTGGTGGAGGTTTGGGCTGCTGCGAGCTGCGCAGCGATCGCTGCAGTCATCTCGCTCAAGCGACTTGTTCGCGTCGACTGCGCCGTCTTGCGCCGTCCGCGCTGCCGCGGCACGGGCGGCTTGCGCTTGCGCTCACCATCACTCATTGTCCCTGCTTGCTGGTCGGCGCGCAGTGCAAGCAACTGGTCGTTGGCGTCGTGTGCGTCGCGGTGCTTGGCAGCAACGATCTTCCGGTTGCGCTGGCGAATCGCGTCCGAGAGCTGCTCGACCTGCGTCTTCTTGCGCTGCAGCGCGTCGACGCTCGCGCGCTCTTGTGCTTCGCGCTCTCGCAGCGCAGTGGCAGCAGCGAGCACGCGCTTGCGCGCACGCTCTCGCTCTCGCTTCGTGCGCGCACCGCCACTGCTGTGGTCATGCAAGAGCTCGAGGCGCACTGCGTCCGTCGACGGGTCGTTGTAGATGCGGTCGATCGATTCGTCGACTTGCCGCCACGGCGTCTTGTTCATGTAGACGCGACCATCACTCACAGACGCGTTTGACACGTGCTGTGGAGTGTTGATATCGACACTGGTGCGAGCCATTGCTGCGTGGTCTGCAGCAGCACGCAGTCGCGCGTGGCTGTGGTACGCACTGGCGCTCGTGCCATGCGTCGCAGCAGTCGCCTCGTCACTTCGCTGAGCGAGCAAGCGAAGCGCAGCAGCGTCGCTAGCAATGCCAGTAGCACTGATCAGTGCGAGGACCGTCGGTGCTGATGCTGCTTTTGTACTGACAGGGAGTGTAGCCATGTTGTGACCATCACTCACTGGCGTCTGACTCAAGTCCGCGGTCTCGATCCGCGGTGGTCGCTGCACTCGCGTCGTGTGAAGCCGCACGCGCTCGACGTTTGCGAGTGCGTCGCGCACGATCGCTTGGCGCGCCGCAGCTTGCGTCGACTCGCGCTGCGCTCTGTTTGCATGCGAGCCGCTGCTCGAGGCGTCTTGGTGTGCGGCGGGACGGCGACTGGAAGCTACTGGTGTCGCTCGAGCGACCGTCGGTGCTGATCGTGCTGCGTCGCTGTCGTCTCGGAGCTTGCGCTTGTGCGGAAGCGACGCGATGCTGCTCGTTCGGACGCGGAAGCGCTCGGTCTCATCCGTCGCTGCGAGCACGAGACGCTGCGAGGCATGCGAGCGTGTCGTCTCAGTGCGACACAGTGCGAGGTCATCGCGTGCATGCGCTTGAACGTACCTGCGTCTGCTCAATCTTGCGACCGAATGGACTGCTTGGATGGCGCTAGAACGACGAAGTGCACGCAAAGAGGAGGCGTCAGTGCGTGGGGAGTAGGACAAGGAGCGGTCGCGTCCATCGGTCGTGAGTGAGCACGAGTCGACTGCGCACCTCAAGCGAGATGTGGCGCTGTGGCTGCTCTGTTCGCGTCACGGGTCATAGTCAGCAAGAGCGTGAGCTATCGCAAGTGCTCGTATGGAGCGATCACGTTGGTTCATACCATTGCTTCGTGTACTGTTGCTATCGACTGCGACGTCACGATGCATGCGATGGCGTGACGCAGCGAGCAGCGGCGACTGCGCTCCAGTAGCAAAGGCGGAAGTGCTCGTAGATGCGACTGGAAACGGTCTGCCAGCCGTGCCGACGCGCACTGTGCCCATTGTCCGCGGCGATCCGCGCGCTCGCAGGACTGTCGCAGTCGCAGTTCCACGTTCGCTGCTGCTGCGACTGCCATCGCCGACTGTCGTCGACTGCATTGATGTCGAGATCGGTAGTGCGGCAGTCACTCGCACTGGCGCATCAAGTGTTTGAGCTTGTGCTGCAGCCGTAGCGGCAGTAGCCGCTGGAGCGCCATGCGTGGCGGTCGCGTCCATGACGATGATCGGAGCGAGCGCTGATGTCTGCGTCTGTTCGGTGTCTCTGGTCTCCCTCGCTTTTGTCTCGCTCCAACACAATGCGCAATAAAAGAGTCTGGAAAGGAGCGAATTCGTACTATTATACATTACGTGTAAATCAATCCAATGTACTATTTCATTTTGCTCATTTTCTCCACTATCGCTCGCAACCCAAAACGACACAAGCGCCAGATCAAGCAAGCAAGCTTGGGCGTGACGATGTCGCTCGCGTTCCTCGCCAAGAAGAGCTGGCACACGGCGAACCTGCGCGTACGTCTCTCTCTCTCTCTCGTTCGTGTGCTTATGTCGTGTATGCATTGCTGCTGCGTCTGTGCTCACTCGCTGCTTTGAATCACTGCGCGACGAATGGCAGAATGTCGAGAAAGTGTGGCTCGCTGAGCAAAAGCACGACGCGGAGGAGAAGAAGCTCGCGGAGCTGCGCAAGAACATCGAAGAGGAGCGCCAGCTGCAGGAGTTGCGGCAGCTCCAGGCTGCGAATGGGAACAAGTCGGCGGCGCTCGAGCGCGTGGATTGGCTCTACGAAGGACCGATGGCGCAGAGCGGTCCAAGCGCCGAGGAGTACTTGCTCGGCAAAGAGTACAAGCCCGAGGCTGCTGCATCCGAGCTCAAGCAGCTCGAGACGACCAAGTACGGCTCGCTCGCGCTCACAAAGAGCGCGTTGCCAGCGAACGACGCGTTCTCGCGGCTCAACGAAGACCCGATGATGATCATTCGGTGCGTGGATTGTATTGTATTGTATTGTATATGAGTATTGTATATTGAATGTCGTATTGAATTGGTGTGTGTGTGCCATTATTGCTTAGATCGGCGACCATTATTGCTCAGAATGCTCAACGATGCAGACAATATGAACGGATTGGGTGTTACTTCTGACTGCAGCAAGCGACAGCAAGCAGCGCACGAGAGTGTGCTGAAGAACCCGGTGAAGATGAAGAAGATCCGAGCTGGTGTGGACAAGATCTTGAGCGAGAAGAAGCTGAAGAAGCGCGCGAAGAAAGAGGCGAAGCGCGAGAAGAAGAAGCACAAGCACAAGAGCAAGCGGCCGCACCGCAGTGCGTCGCGGGACGGCAGTGACGGCGACCAGCCGAGACGCAGTCGCAGCAGGTCGCCAGCTGCAGCGCGTTCACGTGATCGCAGCATGTCGACTGGACGGAGCCACGCGCGCGACAGTCGAGCGCACGATAGTCCAGAACAACAAAGTCGCTACGGGACGCCTGAGCACCGTGCGCGTCGCGACAGTCGCAGTACTCGCGAGCGCTCAAGTCCTCACAGAGACAGTCAAGTTCGCTCCGTTCGCAGTCGCAGCCGAAGTCGTGGTCGATCCCGTCGCAGTCGCAGTCGAAGCCGTGGCAATGACGCCCGTCGAGCTCGCCCGAATGCACGCAGCCGTAGTCCACGACGCAGTGCGAGTCCGCGCCGCCGACCGACTGAGCCGCAACACTCAAGCCGCCATGACAATCCGTCCCGCCATGAACGCCGTCGCTCGCCTCGTGCGCATGAGCGCAGTGCGAGTCCGCGCGCGTCTCATCGACGCCGCTCAAGCCGCGACCGCTCACCGCGCGACACACGGACCCGTCGCGAAGAAGACAATGACGACGACCGGCATCGTCACTCGCGCCGTGATCGCAGTCCAGAGCCGCAGCGAGCGTCTCGTCCTGTCGACGATAGCCGCCGACGCACAACGCGCTGGTCAGAGCGACCAAGTCGTCCAACGGATGACAATGTCCCGACTGGGCGTCACTCGAGTCCAGAGCGCAAGCGCAGCAGCGCCGCAGCCTCCTCCTCTGCTGCTGCTGCTGATGCTGATACCGATGCGCGACAGAAGCCACTGGACAGCAACGGCAAGTACGGGCTCATCAGTCACGACGGCGCCGTCGCGTGTAAAGACATTGACACGACGTCGCTCGGCCCGAACGCCAAGTACCTGGAGATTGCGCGCGAGAAGCGCCGCCGCGAAGACGACGAGCGCAAGCAGAAGCTCGCGAAGCCGTCTGCGAGTGGCTCTGCGCAGTACTCGGAGGACGAGAAGCGCCGCATGGCAGCGCAAATGGCTGACGACGCGCGTCAGCGTGACGAGTACATGGCGAAGCGCGCCGCTGCGAAGAGCAAACAGCTCGACGACGACGAGCGGCTCGTGAGTGCGCGGAACCCGCACTTTCTCCAGTACGTGCGCATCCTTTGCCTGCCGATGATGTGTCTCGGGGTGCAATGGACTGACAAACTGGCTCGACGTGGCTCCTTGACGTGCCACCAGAGAGATGCAGAGCGCTGCGTACTTGGGCGACGGCGGCGAAATGGGCGACCGCTTGCGCCGGAACAAGCACTACATCCAGCGCCACGCAGATGCGTCGAACTTTATGGCCAAGTGAGGCCGCTGCACTGGCGGTTGCCTCATGAGCAACGTTGCCGACGGCGACCGAGAGAGTCAGCGCGTGCGAGTGCGCGTGAGAGACAGAGAGACAGTGTATTGAGGTCGTGAAAAGAAGAAGAACCTGAACGGACGCACGGAGACAACAGGCTGCAGCGACCGAGTGGCTGCGCAGCGGCGCGACTGGATCGCCGTCACTCAATGTCGCTCATGTCGCTCACGTCACTGTCGTCGTCGTCGAGTCCCATGTCAATGTGCTGCGATGCGAACAAGCGAACGTACTCTGACGCGACACCATGCACACACACACGTTGTCCGCCCGTCAGTCGGCAAGCACTCGGTCGAGTCCGACAGCTCCAGCAGGTGGCGCGCACCTCGCACTTTGTTGTTGTACGACTCGGCGTCTTTCATGAGCAGCGACGCGGCTTCGCCATTCAGCGGGTCGCTCGGGTTCGGATAGCGCAGCAGTTGCGGAATGAACACGTCAAAGACGTTCAGCAGCTCTGTTCCCATCCACACACGAGTGCGATGCGAGTGAGTACCGAGAAGCCTACCACCAGTCGACAGGGACAGTGAGTGAGCGCGTGCACGCACCAAACAGCGGGCTCCACGTCTGGTTGATCACGTCGAGACACACGGAGCCAGACCTAACGAGCAGCACACGCACACATCCACACACAACCAGAGCAGAGCCACACTGTCAGTGCGCGCGGGACATTGCAAGCGAGAGAGAGCATGTGTGTGCATGGGCTCTCGTACATGTCGTCGACGTTCGGGTGGTAGATGCGGTTGATGAAGCCAATGGACGGCGACTTGAACGGATACTCTTTCGGCAGCGACACGTGGATCTTCCACGACCCGCCTTCGTACGGTGCTGTGCGGGGCATGCACGGCGTCAGGAGTGTTGAGAAAGCGTATGCGTACAAGTCCAGGCAGCCTCAGAGACACACTGACACACCGACACAGCGATGCACTGCTGCACGACTGCAAATACTACGCCACTGCTGCTGCTGCACGTACAGTCCTTTGGGCCGTGGAACTTGACGTGAAAGTCGCTCGTCTTGGTCTCGTCCGTGAGCTGCACTTCGTAGTCGCTCATCATGCTGCACACACACGCCTCGCAGTCCGTCAGTCAGCGATGTGTTGCATGCACACGAAGCGAGCGCAACGCAATACGCACAGCTTCATGACGTCAGTCTCGCGGCGGCGGTTCATCGAGCCCATGGCAGCAGTCGTCGTGGACGAAGTGGCGGTCACGAGGTGCAGCGATCGCGTCGTTGAGCAAAGTGACGACGCAAGCTGCTTGAAGAGAGAACATGAGAACACGATGAAACGTACCCGACACTCTGGGTCGGAAGTCTGTGTATATACTTGAAATTTGTAAGGCGTCGACAACTGCCTCCTAGCGACTGTTCACAGTGCGAATGTGTGTGGTCATGATTTCCAATTGAACACTTTGCACGTCTCATTTTAAGAGTTTCTGCAAGTATAGCAAGTATCTTCCGAATACTCTTGATTAAAGTATGCAGTGGACCGTTCCCGAGTCTCAATAGTGAAATAACAAAAGTTCACGAATCGCATGTCAAATTTGACATACTCGTTTTCGTCTCGCTGTGTCGTTGAACTCCGTGTGCTCCATGACACCCGCTAGCTTATCCATCGGTCTGTCCTGGTGCCTGTGCTGCACTCGCATCTGTGCTCTGTTGACCCAATGGCGCAGATCGCACTGCGGCTGCTTGTGCTTTTGATGCCGACGCTTGGAGCACTTTCGCTGCTCGCAACGTCGCGGCTGCAGCTGCGGTGCTCGTGACTTTGGCAGCCTTTGCGACTCGTGCTGGTGCTGCAGCAGTAGTCGCTGAGCTCGTTCGACCACCACGACCTCGTCCACGGCCGCGTCCTCGGCCTCGTCCTCTACCTCCAGCAGGCGTCCGAGCTATCGTTGCTGCTCCTTCCGGTGCTCCTGCTGCACTTGTGGCTGAAGCGTCACTCGCAGTGTCACCTGTCTCTGCTTTGACTGCGACGCCTTTACGGCCGCTTGCACTCGCTGTGGCAACTGGTGCCGCTGCGCGCACATGCCGCAGCTGCGTGTACGAGTACGGACAGCGCTCGAGCCGGAAGCTGGAGCCGTCAAACATGAGCAAGCAGTCGATCTCTTTGTTCTCGACCGCTTTGCCTTTGAAGAGAATGCCGCCAGGTGCGCCAGTCGAGTTGCCCATGAGCACTTGGAGTCCGCCCGAGTCGTTCACAGTGGCGAGTCCAGGCATGCTCTTGTCGACCGACGCCGGCTGGAACTCGTACCGGAACGACACGCACACTTCATCTGGATGCGTATCAAGTGCTTGCGCTGTAGTACTGCCGCTGTTGCCGTGTGTAGCAGTGCGAGGTTTCGTCGTTTGCTTCTGAAGTGCCATCATCATGGCGCTCGTGCCGCTCGCACTCTCCGACGACGACGAGAGCGAGTGCGTTGCCACGCTCGAGTCTGCAGCTGCGCTGCTGCTGCCTGTGATGGACTGACCGATCACAACGCGGTACTCGCGGTCTTCGTCCGGCACTGCAGACATCGCCGTCGGCAACAGGAGCTCCTTGCCATCGTGTGCGCCAGGCATCGTTTGCTCTTTTGCGCTCAAGTCCATTGGGTGGTACAGTGCAAGGCACACGGTGCCGCTCCCAATGGTACTGTGACAGATGAAATGATTGCGTCGTCGTGTCAGTTTTTGTCTTGCTTTTTGAATGCCATACTGTGACAGCAATTGCTGCTAGTGAAAAACAAAAGGGAGACGACCGAACACACCCTCGCAAGTACGACGATTCGATCGAAGCTCGTACTTCTTTGGATATACACAGTACTTGCAAACCACAAGCTTCCTTTCTTTCATCACTATGCGAAACACGGTTTGTGTTTCAGCATTCAACAACCAAGTGAAGTGATGACAGATGACGCCATCCGATCGATCCTTGCATACGCAATCCGATCTGTCGCGGAACTAAATCCTAACAGTTTTTCAATAAATGGACAACCAATGTTTGAACCAATATTTGTGTAGCGCACATCAACACAAAAGAATCAGTCGATTCTTCGAAGAGAAGCACGACTTGACAAGCACGACAAGCAACGATGAGAGCTCCGTCGTCTCGCTCGTCCTCCACCACTACTCGGCGACGCATCTCGGCTCGCACTTGGCTTGAAGCGCAGACGCTTCCCTACACTGGTCATGACTCGGGTCATGCGAACCAATGGACGGAGCGAGAGCACCTGCGCATGCTCGAAGCGCTGAGCTTCATGAAATTTGGTAAGACGTCTTGGATTGACGTTGCGAACTACGTCGGCTCGCGTAGCGCAGCCCAAGTACGAGGGCATGTGTTCTCTGCGATCGCTGCTCAACGCAAGCGACAACAACGGCAGCGCCAGACGCTCGGCGTCGTCCACGGCGCGCTCGAGGAGATAAACGCACCAACAGCAGCACACGACGCAGTCGAGGCAGC
>JAASFT010000343.1:0-22700 GCA_023333885.1 Globisporangium parvum
ATACACCTAGTTTTTTCATTATCATTTCATACGCAGAAACGGATACAACGAGGTTCGACCGGAGTATACTGGGTTCATCCATGGATTTCGTCCTCGCGTCTGGCTCGAGCCATTTGCTCCTCGCACGAGTGCCGCGAGTGCCGGCGCGAAAGCTCCAGCAGACCGCGAGCACCACCTGCAGCTCGCGCCATCATGCGTCGAGGGAGCGCCGTGCCGGCGCCGACGCTCCAGCGCATCCTCGTCGCGATCCTCGCGCTCGGGCTCGTCACGATGGCGTTCCGCACGATGTTCATGACGGTCCGCACGGTCGACGACGAGGTCATTGGGAAGCTCGTGCGCAGCGGACACGTCAACGCCAAGCCAAAAGACATCGTTGTCATTGGCGCCATGGTCACGGAGACCGACGCGTCGCCAGCAACGGCGACCACAACGAGTGCTCCGCGTGCGACGACAGCTGTAGCCGTCGACGCCGCGGCGGCGAACAAGCCAGCACCGACGAAAGCGGCCGGTGCTGCGGACACTGACGACGAAGAGCGCTTGCCAGCGAATGCCGTCGAGCTCGCGAACCAGCACTCTGCGAGCTCGACTGCAGCGCCAGCAACGACGACAGCGCCGCCGCCACGCTCGCTCGACCCGATCGACGCGGCGCTGCGCGCCAAGTACCCTGGCAACTATGACGGCAGTCAGATGCACATTGTGTTTAGCAACAGCTGCTCGCAGCAGCACCGCTTGCTCTTCTCGACCGTGCTCCAGGAGTCAGCGACGCGCGTGGGGCAGACAGGGCCGATCACGCAGGTGCTCTCGGGCTGCACGGACGACGAGAAGGCGCAAGTGCTCGCGGAGCCGCGGTTCTACTACGACTACCGCGTGCACTTCACGCCGGACTACTCGACGCACCCGCTGCCCGAGATCAACGACTGGTACCTCGCGTACAACAAGCCGTTTGGGCTGCGACACTACCTCCAGAACGCCGATCCGCCCGTGCAGCACGACATTGTCACGATCCTCGACGGCGACTTTCTCTTCTACGAGCCGCTGCGCGTGAACACGGGCCGGAACGTCTCGATGTACTACCAAGGCACGCGCGACCCGCTCACAGTGACCGACGCAGTGCGCGACGGCGTGGCGCTCGCCCAGGACTGGACGCACATTATCACAAACGGTCTCTTTCACGACGACCGCGCCGCGAAGCTCTGCGCAGGGCAGCCGTGTGCCAACGTGACCAAGGATGACGCGCTCGAGTACTACTCGGGCACTGGCCCGCCGTACATCATGACTCGGCACGACTTTGCCGCGTTCCTCGACGACTACTGCAAGTTTGTCGTCGAAGGCCGCAAGGTCTCGAAAGACTGGATGACCGAGATGTACGGCTACTCGGTCGCAGCGGCGAACCACGGCATCAAGCACACGATCTTGACCAACATGGGCGTGACGCACCCGTACGCAAACGGCCACGAGTACTGGTCGTTCTTGAACGCCACCGAGATCCAAGCGAACCCGTGCGCGGACCCTGTGAACACTGTCGCGCCCGCGACCCCGCCCGTGATGCTCCACTTCTTCCACCTCTACTTTGTGAACGATCACAAGCGCTACTTCTACAAGCGCACGATCCCAAACGACATCATCAAGTGCGACAGTCCGCTGCTCAAGATCCCAGACGCCTCTGACTACGAGCGCATCCACACGCTCTACGACGACAACCCGTCGTACAAGCAGCGCAAGTACCACGAAGTCTGGATGTCCTGTACGATGCACAAGGTCGTGAACCACGCCGCGCTCCTGATCAAGAACGCGACGTGCAAGACGGGGCACAACGACTACCAGAGCTTTGAGATGTTCCAGCCAGAGAAGTAGCCGCCGCCGGCGCGACGCGAGCAGGAGGCGAGGACGTAGAGAACGCACTCGCAACACGGTCGTAGCGTGGAGCGCACGCGCGCGCGCAAGAGAGAGAGATGCAGGATGCACACGTGGTGTACGTTAGAGAGCAAGCGAGAGAGAAAGAGAGCAAGCGAGTGAGAGCGCGCAAGGCTGGCATTGGATCCAATGGCGCCGTTCAACGATACAATCGTATGGCGCTCTTCGCACGTGAGGCGTACAAGTCGACCGCGTCCTTGTCACCAAGGAGTACAGTGCGCGCACCACACTCGAGGCACCAACGAACCAACGAACGAACGAACGAATGAGTGACTTGGTTCCATTGATCCTACGCGCGACTGAGGACAGCAGCCCTCGACAACTGCTCTGCTCGAGCACGGAGCTTCATAAATACTCGCTCGGTCACTTACAGCCCGAGCCGCCCACGAGTCGCAGACACGACGCGCCAGGGATGAACGTCATGAGCGTGACCGTGAACGAGTAGACGAAGAACGAGACGCAGAGCGCAATGATCGCGCCACTTGCCGCTTTCGTGAAGCCGCCGTACATGCGCAGCTGCTGCGCGTCGAGCTTCTGGCTCGGGAGGAAGAAGAGCCCGATCCACGCGAGGGCGTTGATGCCAAAGTTGAGCACGAGCGAGAGCAGGACGTCCCAGTGCGCGCTCGACGTGTCGAGCTTCACTTCCGACAGCGTGTAGAAGTTGTCGCCGCGGAAGAGCCCGACCGAGTTCGTGCCGACAAAGATGTTGATGCAGCGCTGGAGCGTGAGCGTGAGCCCCACGAGCGCGCCTTCCGAGCCCTCTTGGATGATCTCCGTGATCGGCACGATCGTGTTGAGGAGACCGATGCCATCGGCGATCGCGGTGAGCGAGTAGACGGCGCGGTAGAGGTACCGGTCGCGCACGACGTCAAACGTCACGAGGCAAGCGATGAGGAGGTGCGGCACGATCTGGAACACTGGCGCCATGCCGAAGAACGTTGGCCAGAGGCGGTTCATGAAGAAGTAGCGCCAGACAAACATCGTCGCCATCATCACGAGGTCCGTGATCGTCTTCACGAGCAGCGAGTTGTCAGTCGCTGCGCCAGCCCACATGCGGATGACACCGGTCGAGTCGCTGAACTGGATGCCGAGGAAGAGCGTGAAGAAGCAGATGAACGCCATGACGCGCCAGACCGCCTTCTGCTGCATGATCTTCCAGAAGATCTGTCCGCGGATCGCCATCGACGTGTTGAGCGAGTACACCTCTTCTTTCCAGTACCGGAACACGATCGGCAGCGGCAGGAGCGAGATGACGCCGAGGATGATCATCGCCGACGACAGCGCGACGTGCGGGACTGCGGTCGTGCCGACAGTGCTGAGCGCAAAGCCCGTGGAGAGGAGCGAGACGCAGCGGCGGAAGATCAAGTACGACGCTTGGATCGAGCCGCGGTCGCGCAGGGACTCGCGCTGCGAGAGCTCAATCACGCGCGTGTGCACGCACAGGTACGTGATGATGCAGCCGATACTGGCGAGACCGGCCATGACGATCGCGAATGCGATGAGCGTGCTGCTGCGGTCCTTGGCGTTCGTCTGCGACTCAAAGTGGGCACTGAGACCGCCGATGACGAAGATGCTGATGCCGTTGATGATGCAGCCGAGGATCATGTAGCCCTTGCGGCGGAGTCCCATGATCGGGTAGCAGTCCGAGAGGAGACCAAAGAGGAAGCTGAGCGCCATGGGCATCTGGATGAGCCGCTGGACAGCAGTCACCTCTTGCTTGGTCAAGTTGAACTGCGTGTTCATCATGGGCTGGAGCACCGTGAGGAGCGACTGGTACGAGAACATGGACGTGAACGTCGCAGCCGCGAGTCCGAGGCACTCCATCGAGTACCAGTCCACGGCGCCGCCCTTGCGCAGCGAGCCGTACATCTCGTGGTTGTAGAACTGCTCGCCGGCGACGAAGCGACCGCCTTCTTCATCGTACGACTCGCGTCCGTTGTTGTTGAAGTCGAGCGGCGACTCGAACGTCGCAAAGTCCGACTTGGTCGGCGGTGGCGGCACGACGCCGGTGACTGCTTTCATCGTACCGACTGGGTGGACTCGCACACGAGGCTAGAGGACGCTGGAGTGTGTGGTGGTCGTCGGAAGGCAGGAAGGACTCGATCGGAGACCTTGACACGAGCGCTCACGGGTGTGCGTGCTGTGTGCGCGGAGGCTCGACGAGTAGAAGTTGGCGCGGATGCGGAAAAGCAGGAGTGAGGTGGCGCGAGCGAGCGAGCGCGAAGCCCAGGCAAGCAGTCGCCTCCGCCGCTCGCTCACCTCTCGAGGCATGTGGCGAGGAAAAGGAGGACGCGGCGGCGATCAGGTTGCCATGGCAGCAGCCTGTCGCGTACACCGAGGATGCTGCGCGGCGCGTCGCGTCCGCTCTCTGCGCGCGCCAGTCAGCCCAGCTGGTGTCACGACAGCGTGCTCCACCGAGCGCCAGCGGCGATGCTGGTCTTCGTCCTCGTCTTGGTCGAGTGAACATGCTTTCTGTTTTCTGATGCTGTAGCCGGCGCGATCGGTCTGTAGCTCTGTAGCTCTCGGGCTCTGAGGAGAAGCCGCCCACCTCCACCACCACCAGCACTATTGAAGCTCGCGCCGTGGTCTCGACCAAGCGAGCGCTGCCGCATTGGACGCTCATTGCGTCGGCGTGCCTCGCCGCCTGTCGTGCTGCCGATGAGCGATGATCGGATCGGCAGGCGCATCCTTTCGCGGACTCTACCACACACTTGCTCTTTGTATGCGCTTGCCCAGCAGCGACACGTCCCACGCTCACTCGACTTGCCCAGAGACAGCGCAACGGGGAGCGACTCGTGTGTTTTGCGCCGACGAGCCTCTGCGCTCGCAAGCGATGGCTTTCAGTCGGTCTTTAGTCGCACTGCTTCGTTCGTTTTGTGGTTGGTTGCCTGCGGTGTCCAAGTCTGCAGCACGTCAACCAGCAGCGCCGGTCGAGTGCTCTCGCTCGCATTCTCGATCGCAATGCATGCATCGCTCGTGAACGACCACGCGAGGTGGCTCCCATTCACCGAGACATGCGCGAGACTATCTGAATGCAATCGGGCATCGCGCGCTGTCCACACTCGCCTGTCGCGCCGCATGCTCTCTCTCTCTCTCTCTCTCACTCGCTCGACGAACGCGACGACAACGTCTCGACGTCGTGCTGGTTGGCTTGTGGCACATATGTGTGACAGAGAGAGTGAACTCGTTCATGCTCGAGTCGCCCAAGCAGCAGCAACAGGAGCGAGCTCATGATCTGGTGCTCAAGATCGAGCACACAGGTGAAAGGCCCGAGTGCGAACAGTGCCTGGCGCAGAGGTGCCGACTGGACCTCGGTGACGCTGACCGCGAGTGTCCCTCGCAGTTGACAGCTCAAGGGAACACGCCGAAACCAGGACGGCGCGCGTACCCACCTCTCGATCGGTGTCGAGCATTGAAACACACCTCGGTCGATCGTCTTGTCTTGGAAGACTGGGAACCCCGAGTTCGCCATCGTCCAGTGTGCGTGGGCCGGTGCGTGTGCATCCTAGACAGCACCTGCGAACTGCTACCTTGATCGAGAGAGAAGCGAGCGAGTGCACTCATCCAGCTCGAAGGTATCAGCACGCAGCACGACAGCCATGCCATGGTGTGTTGGTGTCGAAGAGCTCCACGACACGCACATGTGAGCAAGAGAACGAGAGAGAGAGAAAGGAGGGAGGGTCTCCTGGACAAGAGACCAATCGCTCTATCACGCGCACAAGCGTAAACCCGGCTGGCGGCACAGGCTCTGACCCGATTGACAAGCTGCTGGTCGCAGCTGGTGCCGCAGACCGACTGACGCTGCCATCTCCCTCGCTTTCGTCGCGCGTGGAAGGATGTGCTTGGAAGCAGTGTCAAGTGCGTGTCGAGACGAAGCTGTTCGGCGTGCTCTGCCTCGACAACCGAGCGGCAGCACGCGCTTGCATAGAGCGCTTGACGTCGAGGCGATGTCGAGGCGGCACCAAGTCGCATCAGCAACGGCTGCTGACCACTGCAAGCACACACACGCCACTCACTTTGCTTCGTGCGCGCAGCGTCATCTTCGACAAGGCGCACGCAGGATCTGCTCGCACTGGCCATGCCAGTCCGAGGTGCTCACTTCGAGCTGCTGTCCATTGCAGCTTCCTCGCATCCATGCGAGTGTGGCGAATCTGCAGCGACTTGTTACACACCGAGGCAGACACGGCAAAGCGCCGCGAAAGCAAACGCAGCACCATGTGACGTGATGAGCTCAAGAGCGGACTGACTCTGTTGTCGTCGTCGCTGTCCTTTGCACCATGGACCATGGTGCGAAGGGTTGGTCCATGGTACACCACAGCTTGATTGCTGGCGCGATAGCCCGCTTGTCGTTTCGAGCGATCACCTGGCCGAGCGAGTGCTTGCAGCGATCGCTGGAGGCACCGTGCGCTCTCAAGCCGACTCGGCACACACGCTGGAAGCAGATCAGGGCGGGACTGACCACCATTTCGCGTCGCTGTCGTTGCATCGCTCTTGAAGCAAAGCTGACCGACTTCCCGTTCGTTCGTCGGTCCGTGTGTAGTAGGATGCTGTCCCGCGAGCTGGTCGCACCCATGTCGCCGCCACAGTGGACTCGCGCAAGATCAGCTCGAGGCAACACTGCGCTGCGCAGCGCGATCGGCTCTACAAGATCGTGTGAGCGCCGCGGCTGGACGGATCAGAGTCTGCGCGATCTGAGCACGTGCATCAAAGCAGTCGAGACACGGACTCTCCATCGCATCGCAGCGCATCACAGCGCCGTGCAATGGAGGATGGTTCGCTCGGTGGCAATGCGCACCAGGCGTCGCGTCGACTGGATCTGCGTGACAATGTGACGAAGAGCCGCGATGCCAGCGCGTCTCCTGACGAAAAGCGCCGCGTTCAACGCAAGCGACAGTGAGCGAACGCTAGCGCAAAGACACTTGCGCGCAGCAGCATGGGGCTGAAGAACTCGCGGCCACTGCCACGCGCGTGCGCAGAGCTCCATGTCGCGCCGTTCTTGCTGCGCCGCATTCGGTCGTGGCACCTCGACCACGTCACGCAGCTCGCACTGCTGCGGTACCGGTCGCTCACAAAGCGCTTCTGCGTCGACGCACTGCAGCTCTCGGCCGTGCTCGGGATCAAAGACGAGGCGTTCATGCGCGAGCTGATGGAGCTCTTCGTGCCGCGGACATCGACGCGCGTCCAGTGCATGGTCGACGCCATGGAAGTGCTCATCGCACTCGCACTCGTGTGCCAGGCAGCGAGCATGCGCAGTCGCTTTGAGGCGATCTTTGACATCATTGATGCCAACAGCACCGGATGCATCACGACGACCGACCTCGTTGTGTGTACGTTCCTGCTCGCGAATGGTGCATGCAAGTGATTTCCGTGGGTCGAGCGACAAGCTCCCTCAGTCGCTCACTCACTCACACTTTCGTGCTTGCTGGTACTGGACCGACACCGACAGTGCTCAGCGCAGTTGGCCGAGCGATCATGAAGATCTTCAGCTACGCAGTCGAGCCGGACGCGCAGGCAGCCACGATCTTCATCAATGCCATCGTGCACTCGGGCATCGTCGTCGACAACCAGATCAAGAAGGCGGACTTGTGCAAGTACATGCTCTCGAACAAGCACGCAGTGCACTACGTCAAGCTCTGCACGGGCGAAGGTAGGCACCAACGTCCCTAGGTCTGTAGAAGTGCTTCACCCGAGTCGCTGACGAGCGCCGCCCTTGGCTTCGTGCAACAGACAAGCCCAAGCTGTACGTGATGCTCGAGAAAGACACCGAGTTCCTCGGTGCGATCCAGTTCAGCGACGAGCACCACATGCGCACAGCGTCGCTCAAGACTGTGCGCGACTTGGTGTGCGCGCAGGTGCATCGCGCGCCGCCCGACTTCCACTTTCTCTGCCAAGGACGCGACGTGAAGCGCGTGTGGGAAGTCGATCGCCTCGCGTGGTCGACTGTGCCATTCGCACTCCATGGCTCGCCAGGGCTCCGTGTCCACGCACTCGCTGCGAACCGCGCACTCGAGCAACCTGCGATTGGAAACTGCTTTGAGTTCCGCTACATGGGCAATGCGCTGCCGCGGTACAAGAAGCGCGTGCACGAGATCGCGCCAGTGTATACGCACCGCAGCTTTCGGCTCGTGTACGAAGCCTCTGCCCCGTCGTTCACGTACCGTGGCTTTCGCCCTGGACGAGGGAGTAGGATCCGATCCGTGCTCCAGTGGCGCGTTGCGAGCAGCTGGAGCGGCGAGTGGGTGTACGGTCAAGGTGCGATCACAGGGCGGACGAAGCGCGAGGTGCAGCAGCACTTGCGCACAGCACTGCGACCACACGAAGGCGCAGTTGTGGTTAAGAGCCACCGCGGCGAGCTCATTGTCCCGCTCGCAGACACTCAAAGCACCCTGGCGCTCAATGACAACGACAGCGACAAGACAATGTCAAGCGCTGCAGTGACACCAGCAGCAGGGCCACCGGCGAGTGCACTCGAGCGCGCACCGGCAATGACATTGCAAGAGCGCAAGAGCGAGCATGCGCGGCGGCAGCAGCGCATCCAGTGGAAAGCGCGTGTGATCGCGATGGAAGCGCAGCAGCGCGAGGACGAGCGCGAGGACAAGCACACTCCGTTGACTCTCAAAGAGAACGGACCGCGGCCACCCGACGCAACGCGTTCGTTGGTGGCGACACCGAACACAGTGCTCGTGCACATTGAAGAGGATGACGTACTGCCATCGCGTCTCGTGCCGACGCATCCGAGGAAACGCCGGCGGCCACGGAAGAAGCGGTTCTCCAAGTACGAGTGGCACGTGCCATCGCGCGGGCAGCCACTGATGAGCGTGAACGCACACAAGCTCGTGGTGAAGCTGCTGAGCGAGCAGATCGTGCTTGCGCCTGCAGCAGGCGACTCGAATGAACGTCAGCGCATTGGTGTAGGACGGTTCCTCGCGTCCTCGAACATCTTCCTCGAGAGCGACGAAGTCGAAGTGTTCCCCGTGCTCGTGATCCGTCCGATTGGGCCTCAGTTGACGGTCAGTGCGACTGCAAACGACGCCCCTGTGCCCGACGACAGAGCTACAAGCGAGCGCCTTGCAGACGTAGCAGCCGGACCTGAGCACTTCGCGAGTGAGTCGTACCTGTCCGAGTTCGAGTACAGCCTCAGCGCGAGCGAGAGCAACTACGAAGCACTGCTGCACCACATTCGCGGTGCAGCGATGCAGGACGCGATCGCGTTGAACCGACAGGACATATTTGGTCGCACGATGCTCCACGATGCCGCAGTGTGGTCATGCAAACGTCCTCGAGCTGTTGCTCCAAGCGCGCGTGCTACTCAATGTCCGCGACCGGCGCGGTGACACGGCGCTCCATCACGCTGCGCGCCGCGGCCGACTGAAAGAAGCGAGCTTGCTTCTGCGTGAGCGCGCGGTGGCGTGGCAACACAACTACGAAGACAAGTCCCCGCTGTTGAGTGCCCTCGAGACAGCTGCTCGAGTATTGGTGCTGCCGAAGCGCGAGGCGACGACCGAGGCATTGACTCCGAGCGCCACGGTGCGCGGTGGAGAGCGCTGTGATGCGTACTACGCCACGCACCACCGGTACCCAAAGCTTCGGCAGGTGATCGATCTGCTCTGGGACCGATACCCCGTGCACGAGCTAGCAGCAGCCGATCGGTTCGATCGCCAGAGCTGTCTGAGCTTGGAACGCGAGGTCTACGGCGACCTCTTCCACGCCAGTCGGACAGGGAACCTCGTGCGCGTCCAGCGCCTCATGGATCTCGAGAAGCGACCGATCCAGCTTTACATCAACGACCAGCTCGAGACGCTTGGACGCACAGCGCTCCACGAAGCGACGGAGCTCGGACACACTGCGATCGTCGACTTGCTCTTGAAAGTCGGCGCAGATGGCTACATCTGCGACCAGCGCGCGCAGCTTCCACTCCACATCGCCGCTGCAAAAGGCTACGAGCGCATTGCGACGTGCCTCGTGACGATGTTCCCCGGCACGCTTGGCGTCCAAGACGTGAGTGGAAAGTCGCCACTCCATCTTGCGATCGAATGGCAGCACTGGCGCGTCGCACTGGCGCTCCTTCATGCGATTGAAGCGTGTGGCGCGAGTGCTGCTAGTCCGCCAGCTGTGCCGCTCGACAAGCTCAATGGAGCCGATGCAGTGTCGCCCATCCTTGATCTTCAAGACGCGCAAGGGTTCACGCCGCTGCACTACGCCTGCGTCCATGCTAACGAAGCGCTTTGTCTCGAACTGCTCAAAGCAGGAGCTAGTCCACGCATCTCGCGCGTGGCGTACACTGTCCCGAGACAGCGCCGCGATCTCTTTGGCGTGCGTTCGAAGCCGCTAGAGCTGTTTCGAGGTGCAGGTGCTGACCCGAGCGTGTCTGGCGTTCGGCGTTGGCTGCTGTGCGACTCGAGTTCAGCAGCTGACGTTGTTGTGGCGTTTGACATCGACGCGCCGCTCGAACTCCTGCTCAAAAGCTGCAAGCGACGTCCCGAGCGCGTGAGCGTCTGCAAGCGTATCATCGACGCCCTCTTGGCGTCCACTTATGCGAAAGCGGAGCGAGACAAGCGCTCCATCACTGCCACCTTGACCTGCATCAAAGCGCCACTGCCGCTACTACTCCACTTGACTGCAGACATTGCGGCAGTGAACATGAGCGTCGCAGTCGAGCTCTGTCGCCACTTGGTCAAGTGCCACGTCGAGATCAACACACCGCACGCTCGGACTGGCGAGACCGCGCTCCTTCAAGAGTGCAAGCGCGTCTGTGCAGCGAAGCAGCAGCAGCGCTCTGACGTGAGCAACGATACCGATGCAAGCACGGAGCTTGCGCTTGTGCGGACGCTCATCGAGCTTGGTGCAAACGTCAGCTTGGCGAACGACCGCACAGGCGAATCGCCGCTCGGATGTGCTGCGTGGTTCGGTCACCTCGCTCTTCTGGACCTGCTGCTTGAGACGCAGCCTGACCGCGACTACTTTGTTCGCGGACGCTCATTCGCACCGCTGCACTTTGCATCGCTTGGCGGTCACGTCGCGTGTGCAAAGCGGCTGCTCGCAGCGCGTGCGACTGTGAACACGGAGACGCTGCAGGCTTCGACTGATGAGACGCCGCTGTTCTTTGCGATTCGGTCCAAGAACGAAGCAATGGTGCAGCTCCTGCTCGACAGCGATGCGAACATCGGGACGCTCTGTGCGATTCGGCGAGGCAGCACAGCGTTTGGCATCTCGCTCGACCTGGTCGAGCCGCGCGAGGCGCTGCACACTGCTCGAATGGAGAAGATGCCTGCGGTTGGACCGAGTCGGAGGCTGCTCGACAGTGCGTTGGCGTCGGCTGCTGTCGTCGTCTCGCCGCTCACGTTTGCGCTCGCCGTCGCACGAACACTCGCTCCGTTTGGTCGAGCAACTGGGTCGGCGATGGATCAGTCGAGCATCGCACAGGCAAGCAAGCACGCGGAGTGGGCCCAGCTCGGTCGCATCTGCCTCTTGCTCGCAACGCGTCTGGGTGAGTCAACGGCGACAAGTGGTCTCATCACGCGGTGTGACGTACACTGCGCGAGTGTGCTCGGGTACTGGCGCCTCGTGCAAGAGCTGCTAACACACCAAGTCGTGCTCTCGAGCGTCTCGACTGCGTCGACGATGAACGCGCTTCACTACGCAGCAGCTGCTGGCGAGACAGCAGTCATCTCGGCGCTTGTCGCGGCAGGCATGGACGTCAACTGCGTCGTCACTCAAGCGCGACAGCGGCACCACCGTCGAGTTGTCAGCCATCGCTTCAAAAGCTCGAGGGGCTCAAAGGCCTCAGTGTGCGCACCAGGGCACCCACACAGCGCACGCGCGTGTGTGAAGACGCTGCACTGGAACATCGGCGCGCTGTACTTTGCTTTCGTGCGTGGCCACATCGAGACTGCCGCGAGGCTGCTTGTCTTGGGGGCAAATGCGCTCGCGACGCTTCCGTACATTGAGACGCTGACGCAGCGTCTGGATCAAGCCACTGAGGACGTTGTAGACATCAAGAGCGTCAGCGCTGATGACGCTGCTTCGACTCGAACGATCGCATTCGTCGTGTCCGAGTCGATGCGGAGGGACCTCCGGACGCAGTACATTGCGATGACGAAGAGTAGGCACCGGTGCCTGCACGTGGATCCGGGCATTCACGTTGTTCGGCACTTGGAGCGGAGCATCAACGAAGCGACACCAGTGCTGCAGCTCGAGGTCGCAGCAGGCTACACGAGCGTCGTGCAGCTGCTCATGACCACTGGCAGCAACATCTTCCACCTCGTTGCAAGCAGTGCCGCTGCTCGTAGCGTCAACAGCGACGATCGCAATGTGCGCGCCGCGATTGGCGAGACCGCGATCCACGTCGCAGTCGCCCATGGTCGCATGGCGCTGCTTCAGGACTTTGCCAAGCTCGCGCAGTACAACTTTCCGAGCTGCTTTGTGCGCGAAGGCAAGAAGCCGACGAGCTTGCTCGCTGTCGCGTGCGAGCACCAGCAGCTCGAAGCGCTGGCGTATCTGCTCCGAGCCGACAGCAACGAGAGCGGCGGTGGCGGCTTTCGGTACGAAGAGCACTCTGACGAGTTCCAGCGCGCACTGCAAGCGTGTGCGGCGCACCAGTTTGTCGACGGCTTCCACTTGCTGCTCGCACACGGTGCGCAGCCAGATCTCCACGTGCTTGTCGCAGTGCTGCAAGGCATTGTCGAGCCACTCGTGCCCGAGACTCTCGCATCATCAAAGGTGACCGAGCGCACGCGCTCGTTCAAAGCCACCACGCGCAATCGCCAGTCACAGACCGTGACGAAGCGTTTGCACCGTCGCGGTGCGCATCCAACTCGAGCGAGGAATAGTGTGGCGCGCGCACGGGCGCTCTTGGATGCGATCGTGCCGTTCATGCGCGATCTCGACGCGTTCGCCTCGACGGCTCTGACGTTCGACAGTGTCCTCAAGACTTTGATCGTGTGCGCGCGCTGCGACTTCTGGTTCGTGCTCGAGCAGCTCTTCGTCGTCCATGCCGCGCGTTTCACCGATTCGTCGAGTCCGTGGAAGCCGATCGTCCTGCGCGCAGTCTCGTGCTGTCTGCTGCTCCATCGCGCCGCGCTGCACAATCGCGTCGCGCTCGTGCGCTTTGTGCTCGCGCTCGGTGTCCCAGCCGACTTGCGACTGAGCGAGATGCCGGCTGCGCGGTCGCCGATCTGGTACGCTGCATCGCGCGGCTGTTTGGAGACGTTCGTGCTGCTCGCTCTCGCGATCGAGCCGCAGTCGCTCAGCGCTGTCGTCGCGAGTCTCGACTACAACAGCCGAAGTCGCCGCTTTGCGCTCTACTTTCGCACGATCCAGGACTCGTGGAGCTTCGCCGCACCTGAATCGCTCTGCAAATGGCACAACCTTAGCTCCTTGAGTTGCTTCGACGTCCCCCGCGCTCAGACACGTACGTTTGTGATCCAGAAGCTCCTTGCCTATGCATGTCGCGAGCACACGACGGACGCACTCGCAGGCAACACGCTGCTCCACCTCGCATGTGCGCACGGCGAAGTGCTGACCGTTGAGACCTTGCTGCAAAGCGGCGCAGCCGTGCGCGCAATGAACGCTCGCAAAGAGACGCCGCTGATACTCGCTGCGGCGCGCCAAGACGCACATGGCACTGTGATCGTGCGGCACTTGCTCGCGGCAATGAGTGCTGCAAAGCCTGCAGACGACGCAGTGGCGATCAGTCACGCACTTGTGCGGTGTTTTGCTCAGCCGGCGCCGTGCAACTTGAGGGTCGCGAAGATCCTGCTTGCTGCTGGTGCGGACATCACATTCACGCTGCCGGTCGACGAGGGCGGCCACGCTCCGACGTCAGCAATGCAGCGTGCGCTCGAGTCAGTGCAGTTTGCCTGTGTGAAGCTCCTGCTCGACCACGGTGCAACACTGAGCACTGCGCTCGTCGAGGGGCTCCTCAAGCGCTTTGTCATGGCGCCGAGCTTTGAGCGCACAGCCCATTGGCGGCGCTTTGCAGAGTTCCTCGCGTTTAAGGAGCAGCGCTTGATCGAAGTCGAAGGCGTGATGGTGCTTTTGCTGGACAAGCGGCATGGCGCACGCGCGATGACTGAAGACTTGCTTCACCAGCTTGTCAAGTGCGCTGCTGCGATCGCGGCGACGATTGCGCGAGTGCTTGGCATGGAGAAGCGGTTCTGGACGCTCGTCGCGCGTGCACTCGAGACGTACCCGACGGAGCTCCGAGCACGCAAAGCCGAGTGGGGCGACTGCACTGCGCTGCACTACGCAGTACTTGGGCTTGAACGAGACGTAGTCGCACAGCTCCTCGACGTTGGAGCGTACGATATCCTTGCTCAAGATCACCAGAAGCAGACGCCGCTCCACGTCGCTGCGATGACCGGTGACGCTCCGATCTGCGCGCTGCTGCTGCGCACTCTCGAGCGCGAACCGACACTGCGCGGCGTTGATACGATTGATGTCCGCGGACGATCGCCATTGCACGTCGCAGTCATCCACGGCAACGATGCAGTCGCTGAGCTGCTTGTGGACGCTGGTGCTTCGACCGAGTTGCGCTGTGTTGACGGCTTGAACGCACTGCTGTACGCGTGCAAGTGCAATCGTCTGGGCATCCTCATGGCGCTCTACAAGCCCGCGAGTCCACGCACACAGGCGCTACTCCATACACCAGCGGGCGAGTCGGGTCTCTTTGTCGCTGCTCAGCGCGGCGCGTTTCAGATCGTGCGGTGGCTCGCAAGTACCCAACACCAAGAGCCTCAGCTAAGCGACGATCCAGCGGGCAAGCAGCGCGGTCCATTCGTGCTACGCAGTCTCGAGCAGCGCTCGCTGCTCCACTACGCTTCGATCTACGGCGACGTTGAGCTCTTGCAGCGACAGCTCGAGGCAGCAGCCGCTGTGTCGTCCGACACGAAAGACGCCAGCAGCTGCACCACCTCGCTGATCGACGAGCGAGATGCTGCAGGGTACACGCCGCTGCTCTATGCGTTTGGGTTTGGACGCGTCCAAGCGTTTGAGCTCCTGCTGACTGCTGGTGCAAGTGCAGACGCAGCGGTCGACCACTCGAACGAAGCGCGCACGCATCCATACGCTGAGCCGTTCACGATCGCAAGTCTTCTCGAGTGGTTTGCGTTCCCTGGCTGGTACACGTTCGCGAGCATGTGCTTGCCGCCGCGTGAGAAGCGTCGCGTGACGACGCACGAAGCGATCGATGAGAGCTACTTGATGAACTCGAGCAGTCGACGCTGGAAGCTCCGCGAGCCAGCTCAGGCGGCTGCAGCACGAAAGGGGCACCGCCGATCTCCCACCACACGCACCCTCGCGTTCAAGACTGTGCGCACAACGATGCGGCAGTGGCGCTTCCCGCAGCTGTCGCTCTTTGACTACGTCTGCGACGTGGGCGACGCAGCCATGGCGGCGTTCCTCGTGACCATGCGTCTCCCGCTCTTGCTCCGACGCTCGACGTACCAGTCGCAGCGGCGCAATATGCTCCAAGCTGTACGCTGGAACCGCCTCGACGTCGTCCAGAGCTTGCTAGCTGCGACTGCGCTCGATGCCGGCAAGACGTTCACAGAGGCGACGCGGCACACTGACGGTCTCCACTTCCACGACTTTGTCGAAGTGGCCCTCGATTGCGCCGTGTCGCGCGGCCACGAAGCGATGGCGATCTACCTTCTCGAGCACTGGCGCGACGTCAGAGGCACTGGACGCGTCGACGCGAGCGTCTTTGCGTTCCAGTTTGCGCACGTGCTTCAGCTCGCGTGCATCCGACACATGACAGAGTTGATCGCGGTCATGATCGCACGCGGCGGTGAGCAGCTCGTGGCGTTCCATGAGAACGACGGCCCTGCGCTCGTGTATGCCGTTGGCTTTGGGCACGTGGACGTCGCGACGCAGCTCATCGCTGCCGGCGCACACTTCAGCTCGCTTCATACGTTCGTCGCGCCGTCTGTGAAGAAGTGGGCGACGCTCGGGTGCGCCGAGGCGATTCAGTTGCCACCTCAGCGAGCATCGCTCGCTCCAGTGACAAGCAGCGTCCATGGGCGAGCGGTCTTCGAGGGACCACTCGCGACGTACGACGACAGTGCGTCGTCCAGTGAGCGCCTGACGACTGCGCAAGTCTGCGAGGCGTTCGCGACTCACGCGCAGTGGCCAGACGCCTCCGAGTCGAGACGGAGCGATGGCAGCGACGCATCGGTCGATAGTTAGTTAGATTGGTCGATTGGTACTGTCGCTGGAAGCGCACGAGGGTCCTAGCGGTGTCTATGTTACGTGTGAGCGCTCGCTCGCGATGTTAGTGCTCGAACGCGAGGCGCTTCTTCGCACTCGAGTCGCGTGCCATCGTCGTCATCGAGCGACTGCGTGCCGGTGCACTGGCATGGCCGTTGTTCGAAGTGTGGGTCGCGGAGCTTGCTGCTGGCGTCGGTGTGAGCGACGACTTGGACTGCCGCCGCGCCAACGTGCGACTCGTGTCGACGACGCCGAGGTCCAAGTGCATGAGCCCCGTATCGGTGTTCATCATCTCGAGCAAGAGGTTCTTCAGGTCGCTGCCCAAGACGCTCAAGTCGAACTCCCCGTCGTCGTTCGCGAGCCACTTGGCCACTTCTTTGCGCAACGCAGCGAGGAGACTCGGGTACCGCTTCGCCGCCATCTTGCGGAACTTCTCCTCCTCCAAGAGCCGCAGCGAGCTCCCAAACAACCGGTCCTTCCGACTCGCACTCGCTTCAAACTGCCCGATCTTCTTCTGGAACTCGCTGATCTCGTTGAAGAGCTTCATGATCTGCTGGAGAGACGCCAAGCGCTTCTGCGCACTCGCGAGCGTGCGCTGCACGACCGCCACGTCCGCCATCGCGTCCTTGAGTCGCGCGAGCGTGGTCTTGCTGTACGTCGCGGAGTAGACTCGCCCGAATGCTCGGAACGCTGGGTCGACGGCCGAGAGGAACGAGTTGCTTGGCGGCGCCGACAGAGGTGTCTCTAGCTCGGTCAGGCGCGCGCCTGCCACGGCGTCTTCAGCGCTACTGGGGTTCGTACTTGCGCCAGAGATGTACCGCTCGAGCGTCTTGCGCGTCGCGTTGTTCTCGTCGTCGTCGCTTCCGAGGAAGAAGCTGATGCGCTGCGCGTCAGTCTCGATCCCAAACGCCGTGAACTCGTCGTCGATCGAGAGCAGCAGCGCTCGCAAGGACGCTTCAATCGGCGCGCCGAGCGCGTCCAAGCGCTTCACGCCAGTCTCAAGGTCAGCGACGCTGCAGTTGAACGCGCGCTGCGGGTCGTCAGGTCCAAGCGCATCTGGTTCGCCACTGATGAGCGCACAGGCGTCGTCTGCGCTGGCGGCGGAGAGCATCTCGCGGCCGAGTGCGAGCGCTTCATCCAGCGTTGAGTAGATGTACGAGATGGCGTTCGAGCGGCCGTCATAGATCTCCACGAGACTCCGTCGGACGGCCGTGAGGAGATTCAGCACATCGGTGCCGACACCAAGGCTCTCGCCTTCTTGGAGGATCCAGAGTAGCATGCGCTGTAGAGTCTCGTCGTCGTTGCTGTCGTTGCCTTCCGAAGGCGCAGGAGTCTCCGGCGCCTCGCTCGCACTAGCAGCGCTGCAGGACGCCGCCGCGTTTGAGAGCACGTGCAGGAGCTCGTCGGACGTGAACTGCATCTGCTGGAGCACAGATCGAATGCTCCGGAGCTCGTCGTCAGCCTCTGCGACGCGCTGCGTCTGCTCTTGCTCGAGACCACGGAGCACAGTTGCGTCGCGCTCGAGGGCACCGAGTGTCATGTTCACGTCTTGCGCGATCGCAAGCAGGCGCTCGATGGGCAGCGGCGTCGTCGGCAGACTGTCGCCACTGTCGTCTGCTTCGAGGAGACCGAGCGTCTCAAGAAGCTCTGGCAGCTGAACGCTGATCTCTTCGGTCGCAACGTGCCGCAGCTCTCGCCAGCTCGTCAGGCGCATGAGCTGCACAAGGTCCCGGATCTTGCGCAAGCTCCAGGCGCGCGCTTGGTAGCGGCGTCGGAGCTCGTCTTCCAAGCGTCCTTGCGCGATCAGCAGGTACTTTTCTTGCGCCAAGAGCGTCTTGCCCGCGAGTGTCGGCAGCAGCGCCAAGTTCACGCGCTCGCTGGTGTGAAGGACGTCTTCGAGGCGCTCGACGCTGTCGTACGCGGCATCGATGCGCATGTGGAGCTTCTCGCGCGCCGACTCGAGACCTTCGAGCTCTTCCGCGCACTTCTTCAGCAAGAGCTCGTTGATGTCTTTGAACTTGCCAGCTTGGTCCTCGGCGTTCAGTCCGAGCTCGTTCCAGACCTCTTGGCAGCGCTGTGTTGGCGGCGACAGACCAGCAGGCAAACGAGCAGTCAGCGGCGCAGAGAGAGAGAGAGAGGCAGAGAGAGAGAGAGACGTACGTCAAGGAGCAGGAACGCCTCTTCCTTGCCCTTGGAGATCGCGAGGTTCGCTTCGAGCTCATCGACGCGACTGCGCAAGCGCTCGATCTCGCTGTCGCGCGCTGCGAGCTGTGCGAGGAGCTGCGCTTGCGTCGCTTCCAGCTGCGCAATCGCGCGGTCGCGCTCGTCGCACGTCTGTTGCGAGAGCAGGAGCTGCGCTTCGCACTCGGCTGCGCGTGCGTCGCGTGTGTCTCGTTCGAACGCACTGCTACTGCTCACGCTCATGTCTTTGACCGTCGAGTCGTCGGCCATGCGGATCTCGTCCATGCGCTCTGGCTGCAAGGCATCCGAGCACTGGACGACAGGTGCTGCTAGCACTGGCAGATCGCCAGGCGGCTGTGTACTCACGATCGTCGCCAGCGACACCTGCGCCGCGAGCCGAGCTGCGAGGGCCGAGAGGTCGACGTCCTGCATCTCCAGGTCGTGGCTCCCGACAAAGCCATCGGCGCCAACTGCGTTCGCCAGTGCCTCGAGTCGCTTCAGGTAGCTCTGCACCGCTGGGTCCTGGAGCAGCTTGTCGACCATCGCTTCGACTAAGCGCGGATCCTCCAACATCGCAGTGTCGGACGCAGTCGACGGGATGAACCGCGCTTTCACGAGCTCGCGCTGCAGCAACGCGTTGAACGCTCGGAGACCCAAGACCTCTGCCGAGCGACTGTCGATGTTCTTCACCGCCTTGTTCTGAATGTTCTTCGCGCGATTCGCGTACTGCAGCGTGTTGAGCGACTCGCTCGCGTTCGCTTCAGCGGGCGACACACACGCGCTGTGGCACCATAGAGACAGCCAACAGTGTCGAGTGAGCGCCAGGGGCTCACCAGTGCGCCACACGAAGCTGCCATCAAGGACAGTAAGGGGACGTACATGAACAGCGTCCGGCTGTTTCCTCCAAGCGCGTCCTGGAGCAAGCGCGTGAGCTTGGACGACCGATACGGCACGTGCACTGGCGCACTCGAGCGACTCTTCTTGTCGCCAAGGGCGTTGATTACGTTCCCGAGCGCCAAGAGCCCAACGTTGATCTGAATGCCCTCTTTCATGCGACAGCCCTCTGCGAGCGTCCGCTTCAGGCGCTCGCTGCCTGCCAAGTCGACAAACGTGAGCTTCGACACGATCGTCGTGTCTGCAGTCTCGTTGCTCGCTGGACTCGCACTGTCGACGCCAGCGCGTCGGCTCTGCGCGGCGATTGCTGCTGCTGCCGTCGCACTGAGCGACTCGCGCCGACTCATGCGCCGCACGATCTTCACCGTGTACACTGCGTGCGAGCGGCTCGAGTGCTCGTTCATCTCTGTACTGCCGGTCGCGCGCCGCAGCGAGCCGACGCGCATCTGTTCGAGCGCCTCACGTCGGTTCGACACGCGCACCTACGCCACGATAGACAGCGCGAGCACAGCGTTAGTCTGGAGCTGGAGCCGACGCGGTGGCTCTGGCCAGTCCGACCGTCTCTTGCGCGCGACGTACTTCCGTCAGTCCTTGGACCCAGACGCCGGCTTGGCTCTCGCGGAGCTGCAAGTTCTGCGCGCTGTCGTCGTGCGGCTGCCGCGCGTGGCTCTGCAGCAGGTCGTGGATGTCTTCGCCGTAGATCTCGAGGAACGACACGGACACAAGGTTCTCGCTGCCACTCGCACTCCCAGCCGCTTCGATCTCTTTCAGCCGCGCAAAGAGCTGGAAGAGGAAGCGCGGGATGAGTCCTTCGCCTTCGTGGAGCGCGTCGATTGGCGGCGCAGCAAAGGCACTGGCACTCGCGCTGCTCTTGCCAGCCGATTGCGAGAACAGGCGCGATGCGATCAGCGACGACGCGGCGATGCTGTTGCCCATTGTGAACGTCTTGCCGGACCCGGTCTGCCCATACGCGATCACGGTGACGTTGAAGCCCTGGAGGAACGAGTCCATGAGCGGCTCCAGCGCGTCGTTATACAGCTCTGTACGAGCCGCACAGAGCACGTGCGCGTCAGTTCGTCACAGTCGCGAGCACCGCGACCCAAGCGCTTGGACAAGCGGACGTACCAGTCTGCGACGCACTGACTGGGAACACGTGGTCGAACCTACAGCAGCAGCAGCAGCAGCGGCAGGACACGAGCGATGGCTGGTTGCTCAGTGAGACTGAACTATCGACCCACGCGCGTGCTCGTGCAGAACGTACGTGAAGCGCTGGTCCGTCGCGGCGACAGTGATCGAGTTCGCATTGCGCTCGACGCACACGCGCTCGTTCGTCGCGATCTCTTTCGGCAGCAGTGGGCGAATGCGCACGGCGACGCGGACACTGCTGTCTTTGCCGCTGCGGGTGTCGGCTGGCGGTTGCTGTGTCGCGCCACAGCTGCGTGTCGGTGTCAAGACTGCGCGCGCACTGCTCGGTCGATGGGCGCTCGAGCTCGTACTCGAGCTCGTGCTGCTCGTGCTCGCTGTGCTGTTGTTCGACGACACGTCGCTTTGACTGCAGTCTGCTTTCTCGAACGCGCTCGGTGGGAGTGAAGACGCGGCCATTGCGCCAGTGCTCGTGGATCGGAGTGGCGGCGTTGTCGTCGTCCCGGAGGCTGCTCCTCCTCCTCGAGTGTACGACGGCGGCGGAGCCAAGAGCGACGCAAAGCCGCTCGCACTTGCAGAAGTGGTTCGCTTCATTCGCTGCGAATCAAACTCAGGCAGCAGCAGCGCGGCATGTGAAGGAGAGAGGCTAGCGCGATTTCGGTGCGACGCACGCACAGGACAAGCAGCGAGCGCGGTCGATCGAGTGCGGTCGTGACACCAGCGCGCCAGATCGGCGCTTGGTGCGCGTGCGTTGTTGCTTGAAACAGCCCGCACTTTCTCGAAAGGGCAAGTGCGTGCGATTGTACAGACGCGATTGGCTCGGGCGAGTCGACTACAGCTATAGCCCGCTAGTTTACAGCTATTACAGTTTGTGCGCTTGACAGGATGCTTGTTTACAAATATGGCTGCTGAGCACCAGAGCATACTGAAAGGAAAACAAACGTGTGCGACTCAATGCATACTGAATCCAAGTGTTCGCAAACGAGCCACGAAGCAGCCACGAAAGGCTCCCTCCGAACGAGATCATCATCACCATCGGCCGCGCGTCGCTCGCACGACCTCACCACCACCACCACCACCACCACCCTTGACAAGCATGAGCGGCAAGCGCTTCACGCTCTTCGCGACGCTCCTCGCACTCCTCTTGGTCGCGCTCCTCGGGAGCCACTGCGGCGTTGCGGCGTCGCCCAAGGCGCACGCGAGCCACATCCTCGTCGACACGGAGGCGCAAGCCGATGCGCTCCTCGCTGAGATCAACGAGTCAAAGAACGTCTTCGTGCCGTTCGCCAAGCTCGCGATGGCGCACTCCAAGTGCCCGTCGTCGAAGAAGGGCGGCGACCTCGGGACGTTTGGGCAGGGCCAGATGGTCCCCGAGTTCGACCGCGTCGTGTTCACGGAGGAGATCGGCGTGGTGCACAAGGTGAAGACGCAGTTTGGCTGGCACTTGGTGCTCATCTCAACGCGCTCGGACGGCACGGAGGAGCCCGAGTCAGAGATCTACAAGCTCGTCCGCAACTTCCTCGTTCAGGCCGCGCCGTTCATGGGTCCGATCCTGCTCGTGATCATCATGTACATGGGCAGCCGCTCGAGCGCCAAGGGCGGCGTGAAGGCGCGCGCGAGCCACATCCTCGTCAAGACCGAGGCCGAAGTCGACAAGCTCGTGAAGGAGATCTCGGCGGCGACGGACCCGCTCAAGAAGCTCGCTGAGCTTGCGCCAAAGGCGAGCACGTGTCCGTCGGGCCGCAAGGGCGGCGACCTCGGGTCGTTTGGTCGCGGCCAGATGGTCCCAGCGTTCGACAAGGTCGTGTTTGAGGAGGACGTGGGCAAGGTGCACAAGGTCCAGACGCAGGTGCGGTGGGCGTATGACGATGTGTGTGTGTCGCTGCGGGTGGAGGTGGCGAGCGTGGGCACTGACTGACTCGACCTATCTGTGCTGCGGATGGGATGGCGGCAGTTTGGCTGGCACGTGCTCATCTGTTCGGAGCGCACGGGCGACGTGAAGAAGGCCGAGTGAGCGCGCGTTGCCAGGGACTGGGGCAAGAGCGAGAGCGCAGACGCTGGTCGCAGCAGTTCCGGTCGCTTGTGCTGGTGGTTGGCTGTAGGATCAAGCGATGAGTGCGACAGAATGTCTCAAGCGCCATCGTGCGATGCCGGTGCCTCTGTAGTGCGAGGGCGCCGACTGCCTGCATCCACACAGACAGCTCCATCACCATCGCTTTGCATCCTCCCACCGATCGTCGCATCAGTGTCAGTGCTCGACTCATTCGCACCTGGCAGTGTCAAAAGTATCAACCATCGCGATACGTTTGACACTTTTGATGTTCAATGGGTGCATTCTCCTCGACACAAGCACAAGCGCGAGG
>JAASFT010000344.1:0-22596 GCA_023333885.1 Globisporangium parvum
CATGTCCACGGACGACGGTCTGCGAGCTCCAGTCGCCGAGACCCACGACGACGTTCTCGGTCTCGCGCGGGAGAATGCGCTTCACCACGTGGCTCAACGCCTTCGCACGCTGCGTGTCCCCGAAGAACCGCCACTTGCGGAAGGACTTGCTCGCCTCGAACATCAGTAGCTCGTTCATGATCGGAATCGCAAGTCGCAGTCGCTTTTCGTACGTGCTCGCGCTCGCTGTCTTGAACGAAGGCAAAGCAGAGAGTAGGGGGTTGTAGTGCGGATAGCGCTGATAGCCGTGGTTGTTGCATGCCTCACTCGAGCCTATCCGCCAGTTTGCTTCCGGGTCAACTGCCGCATTCGCATTAGCATGTTCCACCTCTTCTTCTCGGCGCGCTCAGTCCTCTTCATGCCACAGTACTCGATCGTCCGCTCGCACCGCAGCAGCACCATGACCTCGGCCAGCACGTTTGCGCTGCTCAACCTCGCGCTCTTTGTCATCCAAGCTGGCGTGAACATTGCGTACGCGCACTGCTTCGTGCCGCTCGTGCGCGAGTACGAGACGCTCATTGCGCCAGCGACGTTCGCGCTCAGCATCTGGATCCTCATTTACGTGCTTGAAGCCGTGCTCGTGCTCACGGACGTGCTCTATCCGCAGTGGTCGCTCTACGCCGACGCGACGCAGCCCATGCAGCTCCGCGCGTGCTTTGCGCTCACGTGCATTGCGAACACTGCGTGGGTGATCCTGTACGCGAAGCACTCGGTGCACGGCGCAACAGTCATGATCTTTGTGCTCTGGCTCGCGCTCCTGATGCTCTACATCTACTCCGTGAACGACCGCAACACGCGCGGGATGATGAACTGGCGCCAGTACGTCTGTAACGAGCTCCCGATCGCGCTCTACTTTGCGTGGGTCTCGGCGCTCGCGTTCAACCACCTCGCGATCTCGCTCCAGTTTGCGCGCGGTGGCTTCTTGCCAGTGTCGACGTACGTCGTGCACTTGTGCATCGTGATCACGTTCGCGCTCATCGCAGTGCTGTTTGCCAAGGACCCGGTGTTTGGGCTCGTCGCGATCTGGTACCTCGTCGCAGTCGCAGTCAAGCACGTGAATGTTCCGAGCACAGTCCAGTGTGCCGACATGAGCGTCCGCGCGTGTGCTGGCGAAGGCGCTGCGATTGTTGGCATCTTGCTTGTGCTCTCGACGCTCTACATGATGTACTACGAGAGGTGCGTCGTGCTTCTTGTCACGAGTGTGCGAATGCGCTGCTAGCGACTGACGCGCACAGTGTGCTGACTGCTGGGATGGTCGCGTGTCGACTGTGGAGGAAGTGAGCAGCCGCTGACGACGGCAGGCGGCATGGCGGTCGTGACGGGACAGAGCGGCGGCAGCGCAACGAACTACGGCTCGACGGCGTAGCACCGCACAGTTGGATCTTTGCGTGTCTTGTTTGGTTTGCTTGCTTGCATGCAGTAGGAGTATCAAGCATCAAGGAGCTGCAGTAGTAGCTGTAGCAGCAGCAGCTCAGCTACGCAGCAGCAGTTGTGGCACTGCTGTGCGCACGCGCATGGTCGTCGTCGTCTCTAGCCACTGCATCCTCTCGTTCGTTCGTGTCAATGTGTGTCAATGAAAGCACCAAAAAATATCTTTGTAGGCGTTGCTTCCAACGATCAAGGTGTTTCACGTCACAGATGCATTCCTTCTGCGACGTGAGCTTTGTATGATATTTCCTGATATGAACTGGCATGTATTCGCGATCCCGAATATTAACCGGTTTGATGACTTGCAACCGATATTTCGGTAGTGCATCTCACTGCGACTCCCGTTGTTTCATCACTATGAACTCATCGTTTGTCCTGATTACCTGTGTTTCCTCACTATCGACACTTTGCGTGTCTTGTCGCCACACATCGCGAACATCAAAAGCGCACGTGTGAACGACCTTCAGTGCGATGACTGCGGAAGTGAACTCTGCTGCGGCGGCGGTCGGCTGCCCGCACCACGCAGCCGACGCAAAGAGCAAGAGCAAAAGCAAAGATGCAGCAGGAGCGTCGACTGGTTCATCGGCGCAGCCCGAGTCCTGCGGCTTCAGCTCGCAGATGATGGCCGCGGCGCAGCACGCCGGTGGCTGGCGCGTGACGACCGATTCGAGCTCGATCGAGTCGCGACTGTCCAAGTCGCGCGTGGTCTCGAGCATCCCGAAGAGCGACTTCACGCCTGCGCACCAGCAGGATAGTAGCGGGAACTGGGAGTACCCGTCCGAGGAGATGTACTACAAGGCGATGAAGCGCAAGGGTTGGGACCCAGAAGCCGACCAGATGAAGACGATCGTTGCGATCCACAACACTGTGAACGAGCAATCGTGGTCCGAAGTCATGAAGTGGGAGGCGCTGCACCCGTACGTCGTTGCTTGCGCTGCTGTCTGTCGATGAATGGCTCAGTTTGCCATGGCGACTGGGCACATCGACTGACGTGGAAGTGCCTGTCGATCGATCGCATGAGTAGGTCCCAGACGGCGCCCAAGCTCAAGCGCTTCATCGGCAAGCCGACCGAGTTCAGCCCCAAGGCGCGACTGATGAACCTCCTTGGCTGGTGCGTCCTCTCTCTCGCTCTCTGCTGCGCTTCTGGTGTGGCTGGCGCCTGACGTCTCATCACGACTGCTCTGGGCCGTGCGACGCAGGTCCGTCCTGCCGTTCGACCGTCACGACTGGATCGTCGAGCGCGAGAACGGCGACGAAGTGCGCTACGTGATCGACTTTTACTCGGGCCAGCCAGAGCCTGGGCGTCCGCTCTCGGTCTACCTCGATGTGCGACCGGCGCTCGACTCGGTCGAAGGCGCGCTCGACCGGCTGCGGTGGCAGTTCAACGAGAAGGTCCGCCCGATGATGCCGTTCCAAGGCTCGCTCTTTGGCGCGACGTCCAGCAGCAGCAGCAAGAACAACAACACGCCAGCTCCGCCCCAGCCACAGGGTCGCTCGAACGTCATCCCGAAGGACGACGCTGCCAAGTAGTGAGATCGCTCGACGTACGAACCATGTGGGAGCTACCAATGACGCAATACACATCCGTCCATCCACCGCTCTCTGTATACTACCTACGTTCAACTGCGGGCGTACTCAACTCGTGAGCGTGCTCGTATGAGCAGGTTCGTGCATCTCTCAAGAGAGAGCACCCGAGCTCACGCATTCACTCTTTCGCAACGACTGCTCTAGGCGAGAGAGGCACCACACTCGTCCATATGTGCGACGGACTGCAAAGCGTCGCTTGCCAGCGCGTCCGCTCATTCATCCGCCACTCGCACTCGCCCTTGTAGAGCTCTCGGTGTCACGAGCCATGTCGACGGACGTGAACGTCAAGGTCGCAGTGCGCTGCCGCCCAATGAGCTCGCGCGAGTCGCAGATGGGTGCTCGGAACATCGTCGACGTCCTCGACGGCACGACGATCGTGATCCGTCCGACCGACAGCGAGAGCGCAGACTCGGCGCTCGGAGCGAAGCAGTTCACGTTTGACCATGCGTACGGCACGGCGAGCACACAGACGCAGGTGTACGACGACATTGCGCGGCCGACGGTCGAGAAGGCGCTCCAGGGCTACAACGGCACGATCTTTGCGTACGGCCAGACCGGGTCGGGGAAGACGCACACGATGATGGGGAGCGGCAGCGACGTCGGGATCGTCCCGCTCATGAATCTCGACATCTTCCGGCGCGTCGCAGAGGCGCAAGCGGCGCAGCCGGCACTCCAGTTCCTCGTGACCGTCTCGTTCCTCGAGATCTACAACGAAGTCATCAAAGACTTGCTCAACCCGTCCGACAAGGTCCTGAAGATCCGCGAGCACCCAGACATGGGCATCTACGTCGAGCAACTCGCAGAGTTGATTGTGAAAGACGCAGCCGACGTCGCGCGCCTGCTTGAGCAAGGGAACAAGGTCCGGCAAGTCGCTGCGACACAGATGAACGAGCGCAGCTCGCGCTCGCACAGCTGCTTCACGCTCAAGATCGCATCGAAGCGCACGGAGGAGCTCGCGAGCGGCGTGCGCAAGGAAGTGACGATGAACGCCAAGATCAACCTCGTCGACCTCGCGGGCTCGGAGCGCGCGTCCAAGACTGGCGCCACGGGCGACCGCTTGAAAGAAGGCGCCGCGATCAACAAGAGCCTCAGTGCACTGGGCAACGTGATCAACATGCTCGCGAGCAAAGGCAGTGGCAGTGGTGGCGGCAAGGCGATGCACGTGCCGTATCGCGACTCCAAGCTCACGCGCTTGCTCCAAGAGTCGCTCGGCGGCAATGCGCTCACAGTCATGGTCGCGGCGATCTCGCCGGCAGACGACAACGTCGACGAGAGCCTGAGCACGCTGCTGTACGCGAGTCGCGCCAAGGCGATCAAGAACGCCACGCGCAAGAACGAGGACGTGAACGAGAAGATCATTCGCGAGCTGCGCGAAGAGATCGAGCGGCTGCGGCAGCTCGTGGTCGGGCGGCCGTCGTCCGCTGCGTCCGACCCCGAGTCTGCCAGCATGGTGGACGCACCCGGGACGCGTGAGATGACGAGTCAGATGGAGGAGACGATCGCGAACCTCGAGCGCGCGAAGCAGCAGTCGTGGGCCGAGAAGCAACGCCTGACCGAGCTGTACGAGCAAGAGCGCGCGAACGCGCTCGCGAACGAGAACAAGATCCTCGGCTTCATGCAGACGGTCAAGCAGGAGAAGATGGAGATCATGAAGCGCGTGAAGGCGCTGCAGCAGCGCAAGACGCAGCTCGCGAAAGACATGCGTTTGCGCCGACAGAGCTACGCGACGCACAAGAGCCAGCTCCAAGCCGACGTCGACACGTTCCAGGCTGGCCAGACGTCGCCGCGCACGAAGCAGCAGCTCATGGAGCGCATGGAGGCGTGCAAGACGCGCGTGCTTGCAGACCGCGACGCGCTCGCGCGCCTCAAAGACGAGCTCCAGGCGTGCGACGACAAGCTCGTGGACGAGCAAGCCGAAGTCGCAGCGAAGACCGCGCTCCTCGAAGAGGACGACAAGCTCCGGCGCGCGATCCAAGACGACGAGCGCGAGAAGATGCAGCACGAGCGCGCACAGTACCTCCAGACGGCGCTCGAAGCCGAGAGGCGGCAGTTCCAGCGCGAAGCTGAGGACGACAAGCACCAGCTCCACTTGGCGCTCAGCGCAACGATCGACAAGGAGAAGAAGCTGCTCGAAGAGGTCGAGCTCCAGCGCGCCAAGGCGCTCGCGTTCCAGCAGCAGCTCCACGAAGCGCAGATGGCGCACGCTGCGTGGCGCCGTGAGACGCACGCAACGCTTGCTGACATGCTCGCCGCGCTCAAGCAGGACTTTGCGGCTGAAGTGCGCGCGATGGACGCCAAGTACGTGTACGTCGTCGAGCTCCTTCGCGGCGCTCGCGACGACATCGTAGTGCTGAGCGCGCGCAACGAGCAGCTCGAAGCGAAGCTGCGCGCCGAGATCCTGTTTGAGAAGAGCTGGTGACGGCGCACTGGCGCAAGACGAGCGAGGTGGCGTGTAAGGGACGCTCTACTTGGTGGTGCCATGGCTCTGCTGATGGCCGGCTTAGAGGCTCGCAGTCTCGACTGCTGCAGTCGAGACCGACTGATCTTCGTCACCGTCGCTGCTCCCGCTCTCGGACCAGTGCGTGAACGTCACCGACAGCTCATCGCTACGGTCGTCGTCATCGCGACTCCAGCGCAGATCGCCCGTGGCATCAGCATCGTCCGCTTCTCTGTCCGTGCTTGCGCTACTGCTGGGACCTTCGATCGACGAGAGGCTGCTCCAGCGCCGGCGCTCCGCTCGCAGATGGCGCAGTGCGGCAATGAGGCACTCGATCTGCGCCGCGCGAGTCTGCACGAGGCGCTCCAGCTGCGCGACATGCGCGCTCAACGCAGCGACCTCGCGCTTCAGCTGCGCGTTCTCGAGCCCAAGCGCTGCATCAGCACCTCCAGCGCGACCTGCTGCCGCTGGCTGCTTGCCGCTGATGTCTTGCGAGGCGCTGCTCTTGCGCGCGTACTGCTCGATCCAGCGCGCGCGCTGAGCCGCCAACTGTCCGACGACTTGGCTCCAATACGTCGGCATGGCGGAGGTTGTTCTCTTCTGTCTCGCCGATCAGCGTGTGGCGCGAACGTGGCGCTTGCGCGAGGCGGCGGCGAGTGTGAGCGAGAGGAGGAATGCGGTCGAGTGCGGATAAGAAGCAGTGTCAACAGCAGTCGTGGCGGTGGCTCTTCTCGTTTACTAGTAGGTACATGCACCTACGTTCAGCTGCGAGCGTACTCAACTCGTGAGCGTACTCGTGTGAGCAGGTTCGTGCATCTCTCAAGAGAGGGCACACGCGTCGAACAAGTGACCACTGACGCACACATACGAGCTGCACGGAAAGCTGATTCATTGCTACACGACACGGCGTCTCGACTGCTTCAGAGACGATGGCACTACGCACATTCGCTAGTACTCGTCGCCAGCAAACGCGCCGAACGTCGACGTGGACGAGTTCGTCGGACTGGCAGACGACACTGCGCTCGTGCGGCTGCAGCGCTGAGCGCGCTCGGTCGAGAGGCGGTGGAGACTCTGGCGCTGCCACGCAACGATATCGTCGTCTGCGTCCGAGCTGCGCATCGCTGCGAGCTCTTGGTAGCTCAAGGCGTCGTCAAGCGCGTCGTCGCACTCCTGCGCTGCAGCGCTGCTGTCCAACTCAATGGACGACGCGAACGAGAAGCGCGCGCGACGTGGCGTGGAGCTCTCGCTCAGGCACTCGCTGCGAGCACTGCGGCGCTGTTCACGCTCTTGCGCGAGACGGCGGAGCGCGCGGCGGTGCCAGGTGGTGTCTTCGCGCTCGGTCTGAGTGGAGAGAGCAAGGAGGTCGCAGTAGCTGCTCGTCACTGGCTCATCGATGTCTGCGTCTTCGTCGGTGCGCTGATGCTCTCGCGGCTGCACCGGTGGTTGTCCGTCCACACTGTCGCGGCTTTCGCCATCGCTACTTGAACAAGACGACGCCTGCTCTGTCGCTTGAGACGTACTGTCGACTCCGCTGCTCGCGTCCATGGCGCCATCTTGCGCGCTCTTGAGCGTGTCGCGGCTGCTCTCGCTCGTCAACGCGCTCACTTGTGCGTGGTGAATGGCGGCAAGCGAGCCAGTCGAAGCATCGCGCTGTTGAAGCGCAGCGACCACGAGCCGCTTCGCGCGAACAGCGTTGAGCTCTTTGAGCTGCGCGACGGTGCGCTGCGCGTACACGAGCGTCGCGTGCGTGTGCGCCAAGTCGCTCTCGAGCTGGCTGATCTGGTGCACGAGGCTCTTGTTCAGGCGCCGCAGCCCGTCGTTGCGGTACATCACGAGCTCGCATACGTCCTGGAGCGAGCGTGCGTTGTCCGAGCCAGCAGTCACAGCGCTGTCGCTGGGCAGCTGAGTCGGCGCCATGGACACTGCAGCTGACGGTTCGGCTTCGACCTGCTGCTGTTGCTGCTCTTGCTCGTCCGTCGCTATGCCAGCGATCCACTCGCTGTACGTCTGGAGCATCGCGTGGCCGCCGAGTGCGTCTGGGACGCACGTGAGCGCTGTGCGGACGCTGTCGTTGACGAGCGCAAGGAGCGACAGCGTGCGGTCGCGATCGACGAGGCGCGGGGCGTAGAAGAGCACGAGGCGCTGCGTGTGCGCGAGCAAGCGGCACTGCCAGTGGCGCAGCGTCTGTGGGAGCCACTGCGTCGCAAGCAAGCAAGCGAGCGAGAGAGCGTGAGTGAGGGAGCTCTTCCAGACACACTCGAGCGCTCTTGACGCACCATGGCGCTCTTTCTCACGTGGCGAGTTTGCAAGTGCTCGTTGCGTCCAAGCGCTTGGGCGACAGTGCGCAACGTCACAGACACCCCAGAGCACGAGAGAGCACGAGAGAGCGACACACTCGACCTCTGCACTGCCAGCACCAGAGCACACTCGCTCCTTCGAAGGCGAATAGCTCACTCGCTTGTCAACCTACGGACGACCGCGTGAGCAGGTTCGTGCCGAAGTTCGGCTCCGAGCTCACGATCTGCTACGAAGGCGCCATACTAAATAGGATTGAGTCTTCTGTGTACTTGCGACTGACTACTGCTACTAGCGTATGCTCGTGCAGAGCGGGGGAGCTGCGGATGACAGGAGCAGCAGTGGCGGTGGGGTGCCGCAGTCGGTCGGACTGCTGGCGTACGCCATAGCGGCGACCATGCTCGTGAACGCGAGGAGACTTGCGCCTGTGCGAATGCGGTGGAGACGGCCCCAGCGCACGAGCGCGGTCTGGAGCCACGACTGACCGCGCGAGCGACAGAGCTTGGGGTTCGTGAGCTCGCAGTTGAGCCGAAGCATGGTCGCGACCGTGAACGGCGTGATCGCGAGCATCACGCAGCCGCTTGCGAGCCAGAGCTGCGCGCCGCGGCAGCAGCTGCTTTGGCTGCTGGTGAGGGCGAGGCGATCGCGCTGCAGTACGTAGACGACGAGCGCGCTGACGCCGCTTGCGACGGCCATCGGACCTTGCATGCGCGCAGCGTAGAAGTACATGCGGCGGAAGAACGGTGCTTGGAAGCCGAGCTCGTCGGTCTCGAGCAGCGCCGGGTGCTGCGCAATCGAGATGAACGCGGACGCGCCGGCAAAGACGCCAGCGAGCCCAGTCGCAGCGATCTTCGCGAGCGCTTCGGCGTGGACCGCCATCGCAGCAGCGGTGCGAGCTCTGCTTGACGTCAGCGCTGCTGCGTGAATTCAATTCACCGAACCGCCTCACCGAATCGTCTCACCGATATAACTCCCTCTCTCCCTTGTCAACCTCCGGACTACCTATCGCGTGTGAGCAGGTTCGTGCCGAAGTGCTTCGGCTCCGACCTCACGACCTGCTACGACGGTGCTCACGGCACTTGAGTGGCGCTCAGCGCTGGACGAGCAAGGTGTGCGGGACGATTCAACTCGCTGCGGTGATGACTGGGATCGGCACTTGCTTGCGCGCGACAGTCTCGCTCGCAAGCGCAACGAGCATGCTGGTGAACGCAGCGAGGCTCACGCCCGTGCGTACGTTGTGCAGCTTCGCCCAGCGCTTGAGCGACGCGCGCATCCACGCCGGTCCTTCAGCGAGGCACCGCGCTGGGCTCTTGAGCTGCGTGTTCAGTGGAAGCATCGCAACGAACGTGTACGGCACGAGCACAATCATGGCGCAGCCACTTGCGAGCCACACGAGCGGAGAACCAGTCGGCTTGTCTTTTTGCAAGTAGTGCACAGCGAGCGCACTGACGCCGCTCAGCACGGCGCCAGTCGACTGCATGCGCGCTGCTCTTGGGTACATGTGCGCAAAGTACCGCGCTTGTGCAGCATGGTCTTCCGTCGCAGTGAGAGCAGAGTGCTGCACGGCCGAGACAAACGTCGCAGCGCCAGCAAAGACGCCTGCAAAGCCTGCTGCTGCGATCTTCGCGAGTGCTTCCGAGTCGAGTGGCATGGCTCCACTGCGAGGTCGTAGTGCGTTGGATCAAGCGCGCGAAGTCAAGAGTGGCGATGCTACGAGCGGCATCGCTCGAGCGTGTGGAGAGCTGACCTCGCTGCGCCTTACGCCGCACCAAGTCCATCGGGCGAGGCGACGTGAGCGTACACCTGCAACTGTCAGGTCTCAAAAATCAAAGCAAAACATGGACACACATCTTGCGTCGCTTCGAGTTGGAGAAGCAAGCAGCAGTAGCAGCAGCACAGTCTGTTCATGACATGAGCTTGCAAGGCATTCGCGCTCAAATGCATACGACGACACCAGCACCATCAGGAGCTGCTTCGTCCGGCAGCAAACGCATGAGTCGCTTGCGCGCAGAGAAGCTCATTGCGCAAGCGTATCGGATCCAGAGCCTAGAGCGGCCAGACGAGCTGTCGTTGCAGCAGCAGCAGCAAAGGCACACACCAACGAGCCGAGGGAGTTTCCAAGGCACGAGCGGCGCAGCTGGTCGTCCGCGCCTCGTTGCGCGCGTGCCGTCACGAAGCGCTGGTGCAGGACTCGTACCAGCCTCTCTTTCGCACGAGGTCTATCTGCAGCAGTCGGGCGTGCAGTTCTACGTCGAGGACCTCGTGAAGCGTCTGCAAGAGCAGCGACCCGAGCACCCAACCGCGTTCATTGCAAGCTACTTTGCGAGCGTCGTGAAAGGGACCCACGTGAGCGGCCGCGCGTTCGAGTACGTGAACAGCTCGCTGCAGAACCGCGCGGCGTTCCTCACGCAGCTCCAGAAGACGTTTGCGAACGTCGATGCGAACATGCGTGCGTCGGCTCTGCGCTGAGCTATGTGCTTTGTGTGCACCACCGCCTCATGCTACTCAAAGGTGACTTGGTGTGTGCGTGTGACTATGTAGAGCTCACGCTCGACGACTTCACCGAGCTCATCTGGTGCCAGTGCCGCGACTTCCCAGTCCAGCTCCTGCACCAGACAGTGCATCACCTCAGAGACAGCGACGACAGCACCCAGAGCGTGCGCGCGACGCTGCGCACGTTCCTCGCGTCGTTCAGCGTCTGCTTCTTCTACAACGGTGCGCTGCGCGTTCGCTGGGCTAGCGAGAGCGCGAGTGGAGCGTGCGTGTGTGCGTGCGTGTATCTAACATGCTCAAAGAGTTTCTCAGCCGCGCACACGCCATCTACAGCGAGATGCAAGCGACCAAGGACGGTCGCGCAGCGTCGCCTCGGAGCAGCGCGCGCACAGAAAGGTGCAGTGCATTGCGGCTACGACTGCGAGGAGCCGATGGTGTGCTGCGAGCACGTACTCACGACTGCTTTGTATTGCGCTCAGTGTTGCGAACGCCATGGCAGCAGATCGTGTCGTTGCACGGCTCCGCGTCGTCGCGCAGCAAAACGCGTGAGCCACTGCGCGACTACTGCATCTCCTATCTAGGCGCACATCTTCACTCGCGCACTCAGTCGCGTTCGTTCATGCACTTGTGTGTTGTGAAGCAGCTTTAGCATCCCGCCGATGCTCGAGATTGAGTCGCTCGTGTACAAGAGCAGCACGTTCAAAGAGGTGCGGCGTGTCCTTTCGTGCGCAATGCGCCATTCTCCCACGAACGCGCGTGCGTGAGCGTGGCTGTTGTTCGCACTCGCTCTCGCGCACACGCTCACATGCTCACATGCTCACATGCCCCCACACACGCACAGTTCTGCGCGCGCTTCTTCGACAGCGCGACGATCGCAGCGAGCGTCCTCGACCTCCAGCACGCTTTCCAGATTCTTGGTGGCGGCAAGTGACACCGCGTATATTTGCTGGATAGGCTTTCTGCTGTTGTCAAGTTGAGGAGTATACTCTACACCGCTTGAAGTACGATTATCCGGCTTCTTTTCAGCAAGACGTCGTTTTCGCTCGTACTCTAAGCACTCCGGATAGCAGTGCCAAACGCCGGATAACCTCTGAACGACCACAAGCGCAAAGCGGCAAAGACAAAGCGGCAGAAGCGATTGATCGACATGTTCAGCCGCCCGACGACGACCTCTTCCTCGCGCTTCGGCGCTGCGCGCTCGACCACTGGCACTGGCACGAGTAGCGCGTATGGCAGCGCAGGGCTGCGCAAGCCATCGTCGTTGACAGCTCCTACTGCGTCGTCGGCTGCACGGCGCGCAGTCACGGACGAGAACCGCGTGCCGTCGTACGCGCGTCCCACGCGCTCGACCATGCTCGCTGCCGCTGCAAACACCAACCACGCCGACGTCGAGATGAAAGACGCATCTGCGCCAGCGAGTCGCGCGCGACCGAGCACCGCGCGCTCTAGCTATACACGCCCGATTCTCCGAGAGCAGCCGACGAATGTGCCAGCGCGAACGCCACCGGCAGCAGCGACAGGTAGTGTGTGCGTCTTGCTTGCATTCTCTCAGTGTGCGTGATGGCATCACGCGTCCTCATTGCGTTCATCGATGCGATTACATAGGGCGCTTCCAGCCACCGCCTGCGATCACGCGGACGTCTGGGCTCTCGGCGGCGTCGCGGCAGTCAACGGCTAGCGCTTCGAGCCGCCTCCACAGTGCGCCTGGAGCCGCACGCGCGAGTACGAACCGATACCAGCCGCCGACTGCAAGCGCGTACAGCGGCTCGCGGCAGCAGCAGCAGCCAAATGCGCGCTCGAGCTTCACGCGGCCGCAAAGCGCAGCTGCGGCACCTGCGCCGCTGCGTACGACCGCGCAGCCGCCAGCAGCGCCGTCCGTCGGTCAGCGGTACCCGTCAACAGCAGCGCACCAGACGTTCCATTCGCAGCAACAGCCAACGCCAGCGCCATCGCAGCAGCAGCAGGCTGAGCCACCGAAGGCGTGGAGTCTCCAGGACTTTGAGATCGGCCGCGAGCTCGGCCAGGGCAAGTTCGGTACGTTGTCTAGGACCCAGATCCTCACTGCTGCCTTGACAATGAAGACTGATGGGCTGGACTGGGTGGCTGGCTGGTGCGTCATGCGCTAGGTCAAGTGTACCTCGCGCGCGAGAAGCAGTCAAAGATGGTCGTGGCGCTCAAGGTGCTCGTGAAGGAGCAGCTCAAGGCCGCGGGCGTGGCGCACCAGCTCAAGAAAGAGGTCGAGATCCACTCGCGCATCCGCCACAGCAACATCCTCCCGCTCTACGCCACGTTCCAGGACGACACGCGCGGTGCGTCGTCTCATTTGGCTCTTGCATCGACGCGATGGGTCGCTCACGCACGTGTCGTGTGTCGTATGACGTGGACGCCTCGCCAGTCTACTTGGTGCTCAAGTACGCAGGCGGCGGCGACTTGTACAAGAAGCTCCGAGATGCACCCGGGCGTCGGTACGATACACAGACGTGCTCTAGCTGTTGGTGGCTGGTTAGGATCGCTCGCTTGCACCCACTCACACTCTTGTCCAAACGTCTGTGCACCTTGTGTGTCGGTAGGTTCAGTGAGCGCGACGCGATGCTCTACATCGCTCAGCTCGTCAGGTACGCTCTCTCTGTCGCGACTGCTAAGCACAAGGCACTGGACCGAGGGTCTGCATACTGATCCAAATGGCTGGGGGCAGTGCGCTGGAGATGTGCCATCAGCAGCACGTGATCCATCGCGACATCAAGCCAGAGAACCTCCTCATCTCGGACGAAGTGCGTTGCGTTGCTCTGTTGCTCATGGTTTCGAGACAGAGTGACCTGACGCCTACGGGTGCTGACTGGGTCGCTAGGGCGAGATCCTCTTGGCGGACTTTGGGTGGTCGTCCGCAAACGTCACGGCAGCGTACGTACCTGCTGCTCGCGTGTGTGAATGAGTGGGGGCGAGAGTCCTACTGTCCTAAGCCCTTGCATGTCTGCCACGCTCGCCTGACGGAGTAGGACGCGCCGCGATACGCTCTGCGGCACGCTCGACTACCTCTCGCCCGAGATGATCCGTGGCGAAAAGTACGACGAGTCGGTCGACATCTGGGCGATCGGCATCATCATGTACGAGCTCCTCGTGGGCAAACCACCGTTCGAAGCGCCGGTACGTCCATAGTCACCGTCTCCTGCGAGTTCTCTGGCATCCGCACTCCCACACGCACACTCACACTGGCAAACGCCTACCACGGCGGCCTGGATGCCGCCATCACAGGGCCAGAACGAAACGATCGAGCGCATCACAGAAGGCGCGCTCTACGTGCCGCCACACGTCTCTCTGTCAGCCAAAGACTTGATCACGCGAGTACGTCGCCAGCGTCGTGATTACTTGCCTGGACGATCGATGTGACAGTGAGTCTGACGAGAACGACACGATGACTGTGTCTGTGGCGCTACAGATTCTTCAGAAGCAGCCGGAGCACCGCTTGACGATGCAGGAGATCAAAGCGCATCGGTGGTTCGCGCCCCTTGCGATTCGCCAGCGTTTTACCCGTCGCGGACTGTGACCCAGACGTCGTGGTTGATTGATCGACGGAGCATCTTGGAGGCGGCGATTCGGTCGAGTCGCAGCTGAGGACGCAGTCATAGAGCGCACATGCACATTGTCTGTCACCCTGTACCACAACGCAACTCGGCACTGCATCGAGACGTCCACACAACTTCTGATCGCTCGATCTGAGCGACAGCGGCCCTCACACTGTCTGCGCTGCGCTCGCTCGATCTGCGCTGATGTTGCAGACGAGCGCGAGCAAGCTCCATGCGCTCACCCAATCGACCTCGCAAGCAACGGCATTGGCGACGGCGCTGCGCTGTTCCTCATGCGTGCAATCCAAGTGTCAGCTGCATGCTTCCTGCTGCAGAGCCCTTTGCTACAACAGTGCGTGAAGTTGATCGAACCAGAGCGCGTCAAAGTGGTGCAGACGATGGCTCGTGAAGCGGTCATGAGGAACGACCCCGAGGGTCTCGTCGCGCCGCTCGCGAGCTACGAAGGCGCGGTGGGCCGCGAGTCGTCGCTGCAACGAACCAAGAGCTCGACACACTCCTCGCGGCGATCACTGCTGCGAAGGGCTTGGCGAAAGAGTACGAGAGTGTCGACAAGTTCCGCGGGAACCTCGCGTACATGACGCTGCTGCGTGACGTGGGACTCCCAGTCTCGCTCACTGAAGCAAACATGTTCTGCTGCGGACGAGGCGGGCAGAAGTGGAAGCTCGAGAACGGGCTGGTCGTCGACGTCGTCGTAGACGTCACGTTTGACGTCAACTGGAACGAGCGCGATGGAGAAGAGGCTCGTCTAGCCTGGAGCCAATCAGGCTTTGACCTGAGCATCGACTTGGGGTCGTGAGGTTCGCCATGTTGCGTGGATGCCCAAGACCAAGCCGCGCACCTGTCCGTCGTTGCGCGACCTCGAGCAACAAGAGCGTGGAAGTCGTTGGTATGAGCTTGGTCTGGTCTCACTACCTCCCTGTATTTTATCACTATGATCATCTTCTAAACGCTGACGACATTCGATTCTTGTGAGTGAATTTCATTTGATGTTTCTAGCACTGTGTTTCGACTGATAGTGACGAAAAGCGGGAATGCGCGTCTGCGAACCATGCCCCGCCGCCCAGTTAACTACGAAGCGCGCGAGTTGTTCATGCGCGCTGGAGAAGCGGGCGTTCTTGGGGCAGCAGCAGCAGCACGAGCACGAGCACGAGCGCGAGAGAGGGCGCGGGACACACACGAGCGCATTGCGACGACGCGAGGGGACCGACTGCTCGTTCTTGTCGACCGCAGCATCCCAGCCATTGTCACCGCGCGCCAGCAGCACGACTGCAGTAACAGTCGCACGGCAGCAGACAGGTAGTCGCCACCCACTCGCGCAGCGCCAGCACCAGCAGCAGCAGCAGCAGAAGGCAGAGCGATGAGTCGCCTCCGTGGCATTCGCGACAAGCTCAACCAGATGCGCATGCCGGAGCTGCGCAACGTGCTCGTGACGCTCGGCCTCGCGCGCTCGGGCCGCAAGATTGAGCTCGTGGACCGCATCGCCGACGCGCTCGAGGTGCGAACATTCACTCTTGCATGCCCCGGTCCTGTGCGTCCGGTAGCCTAGCGATAGGCGAGGCGCATCACTGATGGACTGCTATGCATGCGCAGTCGTATGAAGCAAAAGCCGCCGAGAGGGGCTCGAACGCCACGTCGGTGGCGCACTTCACGAACCAGCTCAACACCGGGCTCCGGTGCATCGATGCGCAGATCCAGGTGTCGCGGCCGCAGATGCACGCAAGCGCGCATGTGTACACGCCGCCGTCGCACGCGAGCGGACTCGCGCAGTCGATGCACTACCCCTCGCCGCTGGCATCAGCGGCGCCGCACCGGAGCATCCCGAGCTACCACAGCACGGCGCAGTACCATCCGCAGCAAGTGCTACCGCAGCACCGCCCAGGCGTGCCGCCCGGGCTCTCGCCGCTGAGCAATGGCCGCGTCGGGACTGCAGCGCTCAAGACCCCCAGTCGGTCGCTCGGTCCCGATGGCTCGATGACGCTCGTGGCCACGACGCTCAGCTCTGCTGGCAATGCGCGGTGCTACTGCCACGGCGAGACCCCGAGCGGCGCGATGATCCGGTGCAAGATGTGCCAGAAGAGCTTCCACGCCAAGTGCCATCAGATCCCAGCGGTGCGTCCAACTGCCTTGTGTGTGTGGACGGCGAGTGCCCAACACTGTCTGACTGACTGGCATCCCGGGTGTCTTGTGTACGGACCCAATAGACTGCAACCGAGTGGTACTGCGAAGTCTGTCGCGCCGATATCTACGACCCGTTCTACGTCGTGAAGCGGCGCGTCGTGCCGGGAGTGACGGTCCAGTTCCTGCGCACGCCCAGTGTCTTTCGGTTCTCGTACTCGGTCACGGACCGAGAGATCAACGACATGTACTCGAAGCGCGACGCGAAGCCCGGCGCGATGACGCCAGGGTCCCTGGAGCTCCAGCTCCGGTGCTTCCAGCTCAAAGACGAGCTCGCGAACGGCACGTGCTGGCCCGCCTCGACGCAGCTCTCGGTCAATGGCTTCAGCGTCCCGATCACGCAGCGCGCGCCACCCGGTCAGGCGAACCCGTCGAAGGTCTTGCGCGAGTTACCGGTGAACCTGTTCCCGTTCACGCGCGTGGGGTCGAACAAGGTGGAAGTGCGCACGGGCGAGAGCTCCGGCGTCTTTGTGTTCATGATTCACCTCGTCGAAGTGCGCGACATCAACGAGCTCGTGGCAGAAGTGATGCTCGCGTCCGAGAACATCACGTACGAGCAGGCGAAGCAGGACGTGATCAAGTCGTTTGGCGACGAAGACGAAGACGACGTCGTCGCGCTCAGTACGATCCTCTCGGTCCGGTGTCCGCTCGGGCTGTGCGTGATCACGCTGCCTGCGCGCGGGTTGCACTGCAAACACCTCCAGTGCTTCGACTTGCGCACGTTCCTGCAGTTCAGCAAGAAGGCGCGGTCGAAAGCCTACCGCTGCACTGTGTGCCATAACGTACGCCCCTGGGATGGATGGGTCGTGTGCTGGTCGCAGTTGGCTGACTGACGGCTCTCACATGTTGTATGCGTGCGCACTGTCTGGACTCGCACAGTTTATCAAAGCTGCGGACCTGCGCATCGACCCCTATTTAAAAAAGCTGCTGGCCGATGTGGCGCACGACGATGAGTTGGAAGAAGTGGAGATCCTCCCGGACGCGTCCTGGCGGCGGCGGATAGCAGACGACGCAGCAGTGGCATCGCCGCCTGCAAAGCGCTTGAAAGCCGAGCCGAGCGAGACGACGACGACTCCTGGCGACGCAAATGGACTCGCACCAACGCCAGTTGCAGCAGCAACTGCGACCGGAACACACGCTGCGCCGTTTGAGATCGATCTATCGCTCTCAAGCGACGACGACGACGACAACGATAGCTCGACTGCTGCATCTGCAACTGCGTCGCGTGCAGTGCCAGTGAAGACGCCCGTGCTCCTGCCGCCAGCTGCAGTGAATGGCGCAGCGTCTGGGCTCCTACTCGACGACGACGTCGCAGTCTTGACAGTCGACAGCGGCGTGTGGGACACGACGCGCTCGACCACGACGAGTGGCGAAATGCGCTTGGCGAACGCACTCGGCGCGAGCGGCGACATGTTTCCGTTCCCGCTCGACGACAGCATCTTTGCGAACTTGGCGGCGCCAGGCAGCAGCTCGAATGGCGCAGCGAATGGCGGGACGTGGAGCCAGATGTACGGCAGCGGCATGCCGTACGTCCCGCCCCTCGGAGCGACGACAGGCAGCCAGTCGTATGGCGCTGCGAGCAGCAGCGGATCGTGGAATCCTCCGTCAACAACGTCGTCGTCTGGACTCATGCAGCCGCCGCACTCGGAAGTGGACCTCGCGAGCACGATGGCGATGCTGTCGCAGGACACGCCGCCGCCGCTGGAGCGAAGACCGACGCAGCCGCTGCGACCGACTGCTTCGATGGCCGCCGACCCGCTCGACATCATCTGTCTCTTAGACAGCGACAGCGAGTAGCGAGCGTAGGATCCGTAGGTAGACAGCCAACCAGTCAGAGAGAGAGAGCAAGGCGGAATGCAAGCGTCTCGATCTGAACGACGCTTGGCTTGATCTGTGGCCATGTCTGTACTGCACGGATTCAAATAAGTACGATATCCGATAAAGTCCGATACTTGTACCCGTACAAGTACGAATTGCGCTGCCAATCCCACAGCGAAGCAATAGCAGCAGCACCAGCAGGAGCTCGAGGCGCCACTACGATGTCGTCGACGGTGCTCGAGCAGCTCCGCGCAGAGCAGGAGGCGATCGAGTCGTACGAGCGCGCGATCGTGTCGATCTTGAGCGAAAAGCCGCGCAACGTACGCTCTTCTCCCTCGCTCGCAGTTGCTTTCTTCACACACACACACGCCATTTGCGGTCGATCCGTCGTCGTGGATGGTGATCTCTAGCGCACCACTCACTCACGCTACGCTTTGTGTGTCCATGTATGTGTGTGTTGCGTGGCAACAGCACCGCGGTCGCGTGCTCCATGGCCACAAAGTGAGCAACTTGCTCGACAAAGTCGTGGAGCACAGCACGCACGTGAAAGAGCTGTACGACGACAAGGACAAGTGCGTTTGCTCGTTCGGATCTTCCTGAGCCAAGCGTTCATTGCGCGCGATCCACTCACGCACACGTGCTCCTGTCGGCAGGACGTTTGAAGAAGAGACCGAGAGCATGCGCGGTCGCGCCGTGTTCACGTCGTTCTACGAGCAGCTCAAGGGCGTGCGCGCGTTCCACCGCAAGTACCCGAACACGCTCGTTGCGCACGAGCCGAGCCTCGACGACGCGCTGAACCCGCACGTGCCAGTACGTCACGCACTGCCTCTGCCTGTGCTGCTTTGGCTGCCGAGAACTACAGGTGGCTCGGTCTGGATGGAACTGACGCCTCGGGACGTCGCCACTGCGTGTTGATTGGGACAGTTCTCGGGCGAAGAGCGCTTTGGCAAGTACGTCGACCTCCACGAGTTCTACACGCGGTTCCTCAACCTCCCAGCGCTCAAGTGGTGCGTCTCGCGTGGTCCTCATGGCTCTCGCGTCCTCGACCACTCGCCACTCCCGACTGACGCTCCGGTGCGTTGTGACTGGTCCGTAGGCAAATCGTGAAGCACAGCAAGTCGGACCGCGCGTCCGCGACGCGTCGGACACGCAAGTCGAGCAGCAAAGCGGCGAGTAGCGACTCGGAGCAGCCACTCGCGCCGGAAGACACGACGCCGCACGTCGACTACTTTACGTACTTGGCGTGCGTCTCGGACTTTACCGCCATCCCCGTGCACGAAAAGACCAAGTCCCCGGCGTTTGCGCAGTACGTCGCGGACTTAAAGACGTACCTCTTGGACTTTTACCGCCGCACGCAGCCGCTCGTGGACCTCGACGACGTCATCGCTGAGACGCGCGCCAAGTTTGACAAAGACTGGGCGACGCACGCGGTCCCTGGCTGGGAGCTCGGCGGCAGCAGTGCGACGAGCGCAGACAGTAGCGACGGCGCGAGTGGCCCGGCGTTCTACTGCGCGCACTGCGTGAAGCAGTTCACGTCGGAAGGCACGTTCACGGGCCACTTGAGCGGCAAGAAGCACAAGAAAGCCGTCGCTGCCGCGACCGAGTCAACCGCGGCGTCCGCCACTGGCCCGACGGACGCAGCAAGCGACCAGCGCAAGGCCCTGGCGTTTGACGAAGTGCTCGTGCGCCGTCTGTGCGAGCTCCTGACCGAAGTGATCCACGCCACGATCGCGTACCTCGAGCTCAAGCAGACGCGCACGCACGACGAGCTCGTGGCCGAGATCGCCGAGGACGAAGAAGGCGCGTTCTCGGACGTCGACGTCGAGAACGAGCACGGCGACGGCGAGGACGAGGAGCAGCCGTTCTACAACCCGCTCAACCTGCCGCTCGGCTGGGACGGCAAGCCGATTCCGTACTGGCTCTACAAGCTCCACGGCCTCGGCGTGGAGTTCAAGTGCGAGATCTGCGGGAACCACAGCTACTGGGGCCGCCGCGCGTTCGACCGGCACTTCCAGGAGTGGCGCCACGCGTTCGGCATGCGATGCCTCAAGATCCCGAACACGAAGCACTTTCACGACATTACGCTCATGCGCGACGCCATCCAGCGTACGTCCTAGGTCTTGCGCTTGAGGTGGCTGCTGTGTGCGTAGAGATAGAGGCGGTGCGGACTTACGACGGCTGTGTGTGTATGGGCGATGGCGACGTAGTGTACGAGAAGCTCAAGGACCAGATCGACGCCGAGAACTGGGACCCGGAGCACGAAGAGGAGTTCGAGGACTCGGAAGGCAACGTACTGAACCGCAAGACGTACGAAGACCTCGCGCGCCAGGGACTGCTCTAGGACACGGACCAGTCACGAGCTGGCGTCCTCGAGGCGTCCATTCGACCGACGAGGTGCTCAATGCGAACGGCTGCGTGGCGTTGCTCGCTGACGGCGCTTGGCCACTGGACCACCGCTCTTTACTAACTTACGCCCTGCGATCGGGTGTTCTACGAGACCGAGAGCTACTCGCCGCTGATCATCTCGTGGCCCTGGAACGCGTTAAACCCGAGCGGACACGTGCGCTGCTTAAGCTTGAGCAGCGCCTGGTTCACGATCTTGATGAGCGTGCACTCGGTCCAGACCTCGTGGCGCTTGCGCGCTTGTTGCTTGGCGTCAGTGAGGCCGACGGCGTCGGTCCACTCGGACGCCGGCGGGAGCTTGAGCAGCGGCGATTTGCACTCGACGGCTTCGTTCGGGATCGCGTACTTGTAGTACATCGGCCGCTTCTTGTCGCTCAGGACTTTGCCGTAGACCTGGCAGTAGTGCAGGCCCACGGGCGGGTCGTCGGGGAGCACGACGGCGACCGGGTCGTCGCACGGGTTCGCCATGTCGGCAGGCGCAAAATCCCAGTACTCGCGATTGCCGTCGACGAACTGCGGGTGCGTGACGCCGAGGTTGTTGAGCAGCGTGTGCTTGATGCCGTGGTTCCCCGCGGCGACGGCGTACGCGTACATCTCGACCATCCAGTCGTCCGACTTGTTCCGCCCGAGCACGACCATGTGCGCGTAGTCGTCGATCATGCGCTTCATGTCGCGGACCGTCATGATGTACGGCGGCCCCGTGCCGCCGTAGTACTCCTCGCCGTCCGCCTGCGTGACGTTCATGCACGGCTGGCCCGCGCAGAGGTGCGCGAGCTTCTCGTGGTTCCCATCGCCGAACCAGCCGGCGCCCATGTAGTTGACCCAGTCCTGCGCGATCGCAACGCCGTCGACCACGGCGTCCGTCACCGTCGCCTTGTCGCGCTTGCCGTGGTAGTACTTGGCCACGCTCCGGCCAGTGTTCACCTCCAGCGGCTTGAAGAACACAAAGTCGGCGTCCACGAGCACGAGCACGTCGTGGTTCACGGCCGGGTCGGCGTGCTGGAGGAAGTGCCGGAGCGCGAACGGCTTGTTGTACGGCGTGTACTTGTCGTCGATGCCGGGCTCGGGGTGCGGCGAGTACGCGGGCGTGAAGTGCCGGCGGAAGTCGTAGTAGAACGTCGGCTCCTTGAGCACGGCCTCGCGCTCCTCGTCCGTGCAGCCCGAGAGGATCTGCGTGATCGGACCGCGCTGCCCGACCGCCATGGCCGAGTACTGGAACACGGTCTGGAGCAAGAGCCGCTTGCCCTGCGTGCAGCTCATGCTAAAGACGATGTGGAGCTCGCTCAAGTCCTCTTTGCCCTGGTACAGCAGCTTCGCGCGTGGCGGCACCGTCGCGACGGCAGTCAAGTGCGTCGCAGTCGTGCGCGGCTCGCTCGCATCGCCACCGGTCGTGTGCGTCGCCGCGGCGGTCTCGTTCGCTTTGACTTCGCGCGCGACCGCGTGGTTGTGCACGCCGGCGCTGACTGCGTGCAGCGCGGGCAGCGCGTTGCTGCCCTCGGTGTTGGCGCGCGCGACCGAGACCATGCCGTAGTAGTTGAGCACGCTCACGACCACGAGGCCGAGCACGACGAGCGCGACCATGCGCGTGCGCGCGCTCTCGCGCGGGTTCACGCGCTCCATCATGCTGGCGACCAGGCGAGCGCGCAGGAGCAAGGGGCGAGTGGAGACGCGTGCGCGTACGGGGGAGCGAGGAAGAGCGCGAGTGAGTGCGTCCGTGAGCCGAAGCGCTTGAGCTGCACAGTTCTCGTGCTGAACTGTGACTGTCAATGACCAGGATCGAGGATATTTGCTCCGAACTCTCTCCCAATCGAAATCGTGCATTTTGCCATAATTTCTCGCATTATCTGGTCTGAGTAAGCGCATTTAGCCGCATATTACATAAATCGCTACTAATTGCTGGGTTTCCACCCATACGCTCCGTCACTCTTGCGCACGCGAGGGGTTGCATCGATCGCCACATGGCAGCTCGTGCTCGCTTCCTCGTTCATCGCAGCCACCAACCTCGACACACGAGTGTGAGTGTGTCTGCGAGCGAACGATCATCGTCCTCGGACTCTTTCTCCTCGCGCTCCTCTTTCCACTATCGAGCCAGAGTGGCAATGCTGTCCAACTCAATGGACGATGGACGAAACTTGAGTTGAGATTGTGAGGTACATTTAGATACTTTAGTAGATCTACTATGGCCGTGGTCGTGCTTGCGTGAGCAAGCTCAGTTGCTGCGATGGCACCAAGAAAAGGCATGACAGTGCAGGAACTGAACGCGTTCCTCGCGACCATCCCGTCCGCCGACCAGGAGGAACGACAGAGTCAGGTTGAGAAGGAAATCCTCGCGGTTGG
>JAASFT010000345.1:0-22551 GCA_023333885.1 Globisporangium parvum
CCTTTGGGGGATCATGTCGCAGCACGTGTACGCTGGTGGACGGCAGTACACCGACGTCAACGCGCTTCGGGTCGCTGTTAGTGCAGCCTGGGACGCGGTGACGCCAGAGCAGCTTCAAGCACTCGTCGATTCCATGCGCAATTGATGTATAAAGATCTCGCAAGGTCAGGGAGCATACATTTCGTATTCGAACGTGCATGCCACTTGCCAGGAGCGTTCAATATCAATCTTTCATTCATTGTTCACGATTTGTGTCACCCTCTCAAAAGTGATTACTAGTCACAGACCAAGCAATAATGCTCCAATCAGAATGATTTTTGGTGCAAAATATCGCCTGTTGCTTTGACTCCATTTTCACGCATTTTCATCCAAAAGTATGCAAATTTGATTTTCACAAGTCCAAAAATGCCCATGTTCACAAACAACTGTCGCGGACTGTAGGTGAAGAAGTCGGGAATGCCGTCATATTTTTGTATTTTTATCATCCATGGGATTGATCGTTCTATAGAACTATAATTGCTATTATACCTTGTTTTGGTCGGATGTTAACGTGCTGTAGTGATAAAAACAAGTATTTGCTCCGATCCTTGCCCTATTTATAGATTGATGATTCATCGATAGTGGCAAAATTCAGGGACATCGTCCAGCCAAAGAAGTGCATCAACCGCGCATCAATCACTTGCTTCCTTCCTCGCTCACACGGCCCACGCGTGAGTGTGTGTGAGAAGATGGCGCGCGTACGATCGACTGAGGCGCTGGACGAGAGTGCTGCGGTCGCTGCTGCTGCTGCTGGTGGTGGCTCGGATGCGGTGCCGACCGATGCTACAATCGCTGGCGCAAACGCAAACGCAAACGCTGCCGCGCAGGGCGAGCACACGTCCGACAACGACGAGACAGAAAAGACGTCGTCCCCAACACCTACTACCGAGCTGCTCGATCCGAGTGCGCGCAAAGCAGTCGCACAGGACGCTACGGACGAAAAGGATGTGGTGGACGCCGACCTGCCGCTCGACGCAGAGGGCGACGCGCCGGTGAACGGCGCCACCACGAACGACGAAGAAGAGTTCTCGCTCGCAGGCGACGACAACGACGCGCCATCGACTGCGCCATCTGTGACTCCAGTGCCTTCAGTAGATGACGCCGAGCCGATCTTGACTGCTACACCGAGCCCAACGCCGGTGGCTGTCGACGACGGCGAGCCGCTAGTCACAACATCCCCGCCAGTCGTAGTCGAGACGACGCCAACGCCAGCAGTCACGCTCGCTGTGACTGCAAAGCCGATGCTGCGCACGGACGCTGCGGTCTCAGACTCGGCGACGCTGCACTCGCGCCTGAACCAAGGGAGTCCAGTGCTGCTACTGTCGTTCGCCGTCATTTGCTGTGGCTTCCTCTTGCTCTGGGTGCGCAAGCGCCGTGCGCACGACACGACTGGCGGCAGCGACAAGAGCGCGTCGGCTGCGAGCAGCTCCAAGGTGCAGTACAGTCGCATTGAGAACAAGTCCGAGAGTCCGTTCGAAGACAACGACGATGGCGACGATAGTGACGACGGCCGGTGGGACGACTGGGAGGGCGGCGACATGGGACGCCTTGCAGACGAACCGCACGTGACGACGACCGCGTACCAGTCGTCTCTCTATGCGAATCCCAACCCATTCGCAGCAGCGTCGCCGCCGATGTCGCCGAACTTGGTCGCGCAGAGCACGCCGCCGCTGTCGTTGCGCTCGTCGTTCGCAGTCGCCCCGCGCCTCTCGGCGCCGCTGAGTGCCGACACGTACGCGCGCGACCTGCTGGTCCCAGACGCTGCCGCGCCAATCGCAAGCAGTGTGCACGCAGGTCCTAGCTCAAACAGCTCGAGCGACTCGTACGAAGTCGTGACAGACGACCCGGCGCTACTGCACTCGTCGCCATTCACGTCGTCCAAGGCAACGCCGCCCGCCTCGTCGTTTGCGGACGACGGAGACAAGCAGCAGGAGGAAGCCGACGACCTCTTCAGCGTACGTAGCACTCGCTGGTGAGACTGCGTCGGAGCAAGTCACTCACACTGTTTCTCTCGCTCGCTCTCTCTTGCGATGACGTCCCTAGCAATTCGGCATGGTCCCGACGTTCAAGAAGAGCGCGCAGCCAGCGTTCATGCAACAGGCACCAGCGCCACCAAAGCCCTCGCGCTCCTCTCATCGACCGTCCGCAGGCGTTGCGACTGCGTCAGTGAGCGCCGCCGCTGCGAGTGCGCTCTTTGCCGCCGAGATGGAGGACCTCACGGCTGTCGCAGCGTCGGATGAGTGGGGCGAGGACGACGAGTGGGTCCAGGGCATCTAACAGAGACGCAAGTGGATTACACGACGCCCTAGTGTACACGCACGGCCACACAGTCACTGCCTAGCTCTCGCCTCATTCTCTCTCTCCGTTTGCCTCTGCTTGGTCGCGAAGGTATTCGATTTAGCTCTAGCTGCTCGCTCTCACTTGTCCAGCGGCGCGCTGCTGCTCGGCGTCGCCTCGCTCCGCGCATACGACGTCGACACCGGCGTCGTGTCCATCATAAGCACCATCTCGTTGCCGCCGCTGCTGCTTCTACTGTCGCGCGCGTCGCCCTGTTCGAGACTCACGCCGCTCTCGCGCATCGACGACGCGCGCGTCGGGTCGAGCGCAATGCCGCTGTTGTAGCCAGGCTGGAGCTCTGGTGGTCCGTCCCAGAGTTTCATGAGGATGCCGCGGCGCCAAGCGAGGAGTGCGAGCGGACCGAGCGTGCACGGCACGATGTACATGAGCGCGGGCTGCCCTTGCTTCATGAGCACGACCGCGAGGTTCGCAAAGAAGAGTCCGAGCGCGTAGCCCCAGATGATGAGTCCAAAGAGGCCGCGGCGCGAACCAGCAGACGCCGCCGCCGAGAGCTCCGCCGAGTGGTTTACGTCGATCGACCGGAACGACTTGATGCGTGCGATGTGGTGCGGCTGGACTTTGCCGTAGAGCTGCCCACGCGTGGCGTAGTCATAGCGCGCGCAGAAGACGAGGAGCAAGCCTGGGAGCACAATGTCCCCGAGTCCGAGCATCGAGTAGCCGGCGCGCCAGTCGAGGACCTTGGGCATGCGCAAGAGGATCGGCATGGTCTCTTTGCGGCACTTGTGGTCCGTCTCGAGCGGATACCGCAAGCAAAAGCCGCTGCTCGCAGTCGCAGACGCTTGGCTCCCGCCGGTCGCGGCTTTGATCATGACGCTCTCTTTGAAGATCAGGGGCGAGACGAAGACCATGAAGATGTCGTACATGAACACGAGCACGAGCAGCAGCGTCGCGACTTTGAGGTTCGGCAGGCGCACGGTCTTGAGGAAGAGCACGCAGAAGCAGATGCCGAAGACGTCCTGGAAGACCCACGCGTAGGCTTCGTGGCGCGTGACGAACCAGACGATCGAGCCAGTGAGCGCCGCAGCGAGTGCGAACATGTCGCCGACCGTCCAGAGCGACGGCAGCACGTACGCGTTCTCGAACGACCAGTTGGCGAATGGCTGGCGCCGCAAGAGCGCCGCGCGGTTGAACAGCGGGCCCCAGAGCTCTTGGAACGTGCACGAGACGGCGCCAATCGCAAAGCCCACGACGAGCACGAGCACGACGTCGACGTAGAAGAGCAGAAGCAAGAACGCGGAGCCGACGATGAGGAACCCGAGCGCGTGGTACAGCGTCAGGTCCATCACTTCCTCTGTCACTGCCGCTTCTTCGTGCTCTTGGTACGCCACGCGTGCCTGCGCAGTCTCCTCCGAGGACGTCGCGTCCGTTGTCACGAGCGCGGCCTTGAGCTGCGCCTTCGTGCGCTCGTACTGCGCGCCTTTGTAGCCGCCGGTCATGACGGCGACGACGGCGAGGAGCCAGATGATGCACTGCGACGGGTCTGCGAGCGGCACGTGGCGCTCAAAGAACGTCAAGACGCTCGTGGGCTCGGCGATGAGGAGCGCTTTGAGCGCCGTGCCGTCTGCGATCGTGAGCCGAATGACTGGGATCGTCACGTTGCTCCGGTCGCCGCGCGCGATGAAGTCGCCAAAGCCCATCGTGTCTGGGACGTCCCAGGCGCAGCAGAGCTGGCGGCCTTCGCCCGTCGGGACGCACAGCTGCGACTCGCACGCCGCGCTCTCGGTGCACAGTGAGACGTTCGTGAGCTGCGGCCACGTCGGCGCCGAGAAGTTGCGCAGCGCCGCCTCCGAGACGCCGTCTGGAGCGTCTGCCGCGCCATTCGCGCAGCTGAACTCCATCCCGAGCGCTTCGCTACGCTTGCTATCGCTCAGACCCGCGTCAGCACGCGCAGCGAGCGTCCGGTTCGCCACTTGCGCGAGCGTGTCGGTCACAATGAGCGCCGACGCGCCGAGCTGCTGCGCGTAGTACGCTTTCTCGGCGTACCCGCACAGCCCACGGTCAACGATGAGCACGAACGGCGTGTCTGGGAGCACGAGACTCGCTGCGCCGCCGGCTTGCTGTGCGCTCAGAGTCTCCATCGACGTGCACCCAAAGCGGTCGGTGAACGCGCCGCTGTGGTAGTAGAACCGGAAGAACCGGCGCTTGTCGTTGTCGCGCATCTTCTCTGGCGGCAGCGCGCCGCCCCATGACGCGTCGGCTGCGCTCGAGCCGTAGAACGCCTCGTTCGAGCCCTTGATCGTCACGACTGCAGTCGAAATCGGCTCGCTCGTCGCGGCTGCGTCGGCAGTCTGTGCCCAGAGCGACGCGACTGCGAGCAGCGTCGCGAGCAGCACAGATCGCGTCGTGCGAGCGGCTCCTCGTCGAGTGCGCATGCTCCTGCTGTCTGTTGCGCTGCACACCTCTGCGTCTGTTGTGCGGCTGCGTCGGCGCTCTCTCTCGAGAGCCCTGACGTTGGTGGTGTGTTCGCGGTGGTGCTGCTGCAGCGTTGCGTTGCCGACGTGGTCAGAAGAGAGAGTGCGAGTACAAAGACAGGTGGAGAATTCCGATCGAATTATGTGTGTTTTTTACCAGTATAAAATAGAGCACGAATCTCCCTTCCGTTTTCTGCACTGAACTGAGCCTTGGCTCACTTGCGTTGGATGGGGAGTCGTGTGCAAAGCGCTCCTGGCGCCGTCGACCCGCAGTCGTTGATGCTCGCTGGCACGCAGCGCCGACCACAAGGTGTCTGCAACGCACGCTGCTGCCAGTCAGCGAGCGCAATGTCCTGAATGGACCCGAGCGTTGGCATCTCCGTCCTCAAGGCGAGTGAGTCTCCAGGCCAATCGGTTGAACGTCTATAGCTTTGTTCGTTTGGAGTTGGACAGGAGGACGAGCGTGTCTGGGCAGATGTACACGTGGTGCTGCTCGTCTCTCAAAGAGCTCTAAAGATCCGCAGGCAGGACGCAGTTGCCGTAGAGCGCGTCGTACGTCTCGCGCTCGCGACTGGTGACACACACACACACCACACTCACGAGCCGTCAGTCCTGAACATTTCCACACTCACATACGCCACCCCAGTCAAGCGTAGCATCGCTGCACGTACATGAGCGAGTCGCTGCCGTCTGGGCGAACGAGGATCTCTGGCGCGCGCAGCTTGCCGTTATACTGGAAGCCCATCGAGTGCGAGTGCGCGCCAGTGTCGTGGATCACAAACAGGTCGCCCACTTGCGCCGTCGGCAGCGCGCGGTCCTTTGCGAACCAGTCGTTGTTCTCACAGAGCGTCCCGACGACGTGCGACGGTACGCGCGCGGCCGATGCGTCGTGCTCGCGCTTGGGGACTGTGATGTGGTGGTACGAGCCGTACATGCCCGGACGCATGAGGTGCGCCATGCACGCGTCGACGCCGTAGTAGAGGCCGTACGTGTTCTTGATCGCTTCGCACCGCGTGACGAGCCAGCCGAACGGACCGGTCATGAACCGGCCGTTCTCCATGCACAGGCGCGGGATAGCCGTGAGCCCGTGCGCGCGCATCGCTTCGTCAAACACGTCGCGGAGCATCTGGCTGATCGCCGCGACGTCCACTGGTGCCTGGTCCGGACGGTACGGAATCCCGAGGCCGCCGCCAATGTTCATGAACTCGAACTCGATCCCGAGCTCGCGCTTGAGCGTCACGATCGTGTCAAAGAGCACCGTGACCGTGTCGCGCCAGTACTCTTGGTTCATCACGCACGAGCCCGTCATCATGTGGATGCCGAAGCGCGTGGCGCCAGCGGCCTGTGCTTTGCGATACGCCTCGACGATCTGGAACGGCGGGACCCCAAACTTCGCGTCTGGACCGCCGAGGACGTTCGACTTGGTCTCCGAGTCCGTGCGGCCGAGTCCCTACGTTGCGTACACAAGCGTAAGCGCATCGACAGCAGTCAGCGAGTCAGTCACACTGGTGGCGCAAGCAAATGACTGAGCGATCGACCAGTCAGCTCGTTGACAAGTGAAGAGCAGCGCGCGTACCGGGTTCAAGCGGAAGCTGATGAGCTCAGTGCAGCGACCGCGCACAGACACGAGACTGTCCACGAGCGACGCATCTGCATCGCAATTCCACAAGCCAGCAGAAGCGTTAGCAAGGTGCCACGTGCTGAAGCAAGGAAGCAAGCAAGTGAGTGAGTGAGTGAGTGAGTGAGTAAGAGGGAGCGTACCATCGAGGTTCAGGATCACGCCTTGGTCAAACGCAGCAGCGAGGTCGCTCTGGGTGTGCGTCGAACGACATAGCAAGCGTGTCAGCCCATGCATCGATAGTAGCAACCGCAACAACACAAGCAGGAGCAGCAGGAGCAGCAGCAGCACTGACGACGCACCTTGGACGTGAAGTTGGACGTGAAGATGACCTGGTCGCCTGGGATCCCGAGCTGCTTGACGCTGTAGAGCTCAGCGGACGACGAGCAGTCCATGCCGCAGCCTTCATCGTGCAGCACTTTGAGGATCGCTGGGTTCGGCAGCGCCTTCACGGCGAAGAACTGCTGGAAGTCGGGAAAGTGCTTGCGAAACGCAGCGAGCAGCGCGCGCGCGTTCTCGCGAATGAGCTGTTCGTCGTAGATCTGCAGCGGCGTGCCGTACTTCTCCGCGAGCTGCTCGAGGTTCTGCTCGACCGAGGGACGGAGTGGCAGCGGCATTAGAACTTACGAGTGCGTGCGTGTGCAGGAAGCGGGTCGGAGCGACAGCAGGAGTGACGTGACGCAGGAGCTCGACGACGACGAGGACGACGAGGACAGCGGAATCGCGAATGCGCCTGCCGAAGCGGCACACGCCAATCGGTTCAACATGTCAGCCGAACTGATGTGGTCCACTTGGTGAGTGTCAGCGCCACAAGAATACGCGTGGAACCAACATGTATAGTGTATACGTGCTGGAAACTATACGGACTGGTGACTTGCGAGCGTCTGGTAGTGATGAAACTCAGGATGCAGCCATGTTCCTGCAACTTCGAGCAGCTGAGCCATCTTGCGGGTGTTGGCGACCACACCGTCCTCGTCGTCGTCGTTTCTGTTCATGGCCATGCAAGTGGCATTGCTAATGTCTCGCGTACCCTCCAAAGCAAGAGCTCGCAGCACAGCTCGCTTTGGTTTGAAGGATCTCAGCGCGCCACACTCGCGCGATCTTTGCGCGTGCTGAGAATGCCATCGCTCGCACGACCAACCAGCGCGGCTTTTTCTGCAAGCGCACTTCAACCTCAGCAGGATCGATCGACATGGACACACGGCACGCGAGAACAGCCTCGGCACGAATGGATGGACGACATCGTGCGACTGGTGCCATTTGATGGTACTCGAGCGAGATCTCGCTGCTGCGACTCGAGCGCTGCAGTCGACCCTACGCAACACGATGGCGCTTGATGCACTCTGATCTTTCCGCACATTGAGCGCGTGGCAGCGAGGCGTGCGCGCAAACGCAGCAGCTGCGCTGCTAGCACGAGCTTGCTCGCGTGCCACGCCTCGTCGTCAGCCTTGTCGCCGTCTATTGGTGCTTCTTCTTGCCGTCCTTCTTCGCGTCGACCGACTTGCGCGGCTTGGTGCAGTACGAGCGGATGAAGAAGTTCATGAAGAGCCAGAAGAGCGTCTGGATGTAGACCATGTAGAAGAGCGGGATCTTCTCCGGCATGCCCTTGCAGCCGCGCGTGACCATGAAGTAGCCCTGGACGTTCATCGTGAGGAACTGGATCATCTGCATCGCCGTCAAGTACTTCTTCCACCAGATCTCCTTCGTGTGCGCGCTCACGAAGTAGTACATGTACATGATCGTGTGGATGAAGCCGTTGAGAATGATGGTCGCAAAGATGTCGCCGTCGTACGCCACGCGCGCGTTCGCGTAGTAAATCTGCACGAAGCAAGAGCGGCAGCGCATTGCACCAGTCAGTCCACTTCTCTTGTGTACGAAAGCAAGCAACGAGTGGCACGGCAACGTACAAAGAAGATCGTGAGGTGGTGGTACACGTGCAGGAGCGAGAGCTGGTTCCACTTCTTGCCCACGATGATGAAGAACGTGTCCATGAAGTCGAGGAGCTTCGAGAGGTAGAACATGTACAGCACGTTGCCCATGACCGGGTTCGTGTTGTCAAACGCGTTGCACGGCAGCGCGCTGTAGCCCTGTTCGATGGCACAAGGACGCAAGCAAGTCGAGCAGCAGCAATGTGAGCACGGTGGTGCACGTGGTCCAAACAATGCGCAGTCGGCAGCGCCAGTCACAAACAAGCAAGAGTACAAGCGAGCAAGCAAGCGAGACTTACGTTGCGGTAAGCCTGGATGCCGGCTTCGACGCACATGTACGAGCACACGACGACTTGGAGCGGGTTGTACACAAACTGGATCGCGCTCGTCTTGATCGCCGGCACGCCGGCCTTCATCACGAGCGTGCCAAAGACGACGAACGCGAGGTAGGCGACGCAGATGGCGAACGCCGTGGCGAAGTCCATGAGCGGGTAGTTGATGAGCGGCGAGTTCTTGAAGCCCTGGCTCGGGTCAAGCCACGTGAGGAGGGCCTCCTCCTGGACGTCGGCCCACTGCTTGTACGTATCCCAGAGCGCGGCAGCCATGGTTGTCAGTCGATCGATCGAGAGCTGCAGCTGGTCGAAGAGTGAAGACGTGAGCGGCGGCGAAGCAATTCGAGAGTGCGCGCGCTTTGGGCACGGCGGACTCGTGTCAGGAAGGGCGGGCACGTGGAAGCCAAGTTGTGCGGCGATGGTTGGCTCTCTTCAGCCGCACGCACGCAAGGTGTTAGTGCGCTTGCGACATCTCCGTGGCTGTACCGATGCTCCAGAGAGAGGTCGCGCGGATGACTGTCGGCGTTTGTAGCAACAGCGGAGATGCACAGGCTCATTCGCAATACAGAGGAGCAGTAGTGTGCGTGCGCTGTTGCAAGCGACCGATCCCAGCGCGCTGATTGGCTCGATGGCGTATTACATCATTTGTGAACTGTTTCTACGCGGCAGTTACACGGTCCTTCCCGCAAGCGTGACAGTCGCTATTCCACGACCTGATTTTACCTTGGTCTTGCGCTTTGTAAGATCGATTCGACTGAAAGGGTTCCGATTGCTCGCTATCTCGAGGGATGTCCGCCAGTTCCCGAACGATACGAACGAAAAAGATCGCCAGCGCTACTGTATCTCGCTCTGTTGCAAGCGACCGCAGCAACACTGTGCGTGTTGCCTTGCCTTGCCTGGAGGTCGCTTCGCTCCAACTCGTCGCGAAAGCCCGACCGCTCGCACTCAGGTTGGTTGTCGCCAACCAACCTCACTCGACCTTCTTCGCTCCATGTCGCTGGTGGTTGTGCTCCGCGACCGCGGGAGTCCAGCGGCGCTGAATCCGTGAGTCGAAGCTCTGAGAGAGTCCTGACCGTCTCTTCCCAAGTCGCGAAGAGGCGTATGCGAAAAACTGGGGTCTCCACCTCGAGCTCGAGCTCCAGCACCACCGAGCTCCACTTCATTCAATGCGCTGCAAGGTCGTTCGTTGCTTGCCTCGCTCGGGTGCACAAGCTTCCGTGTCGTTTGGCCGCTTCACGTTCCGTTTCGAGCTCCATGCGGCGCTCGTTTGTGCAGGTGTCGCAGAGGCTGTGAATGCGTTGAGCTGCTCGTTGGCGCTGCTTTGACTCGGTGGTGATACTTGCAAGTGATGCCGCTCGAGCAGTCGACGAATGCAACGAGCTCGCCGTAGAGACCAACCAAGCGCTCGCTCGATGCAAGAAGCCAGCGCATGTGAACACTCGCGAGCAAACTGTGCGCCTTGCGTGCCCGCCTGTGATACTCCTCGCCCGTCGTCCTGTCCGCACATGCCTGCCATGTGTCCGATGGACCTGGACCGGCATGCGTGGCGCTCGAGCTGCTCTCTTGTCTCGCGAGATGGGTCGCCGAGCGCCACACGCACGATCATCGCGAAGCGCCACACGCACACACACACACATGTCCAGGTCGTGTCTGTGCCGCCAGCAGCTTTCCGCCAGGCAGCATGTTCAGCGACTCGCTTCGAGCGCTCCGAGCGGCATGAGGAGCACTTGCGCTTGGATGCACCGTCGCCGTCTCCTGCACCCAAAAATTGGCCGCTTCTTTTCTCTCCGACTCGGTCGATGACGACGGCGATGGAGTGGGCGAGCTCCTCGACTCTGCCGTCGCCGCCACCACCACCACTCACGAGAACGCCCGACCGCGCGCGCGACCTCGACCTCGACCGTGACCGCCACTGCACTCGCGCTCAATCGCTCGATCGCACAGCCGCGCCATGGGCTCGACGCGACCAGTCTGCACCACGACAGCGCTGCTCTGCATAGCAGTCGCAACGATCGTCTCTGCTGCCGACCCGAACGTCTGCACGCTCCCGGCGTCTGCGCTCTACTTCTCTCGCACTACGAGTCCGACACCAGCTCCTGGAAGCACGCCAGCGCGGAATGCAACTCCGACTCCGACTCCGACTCCGAGTCCAAGTACACGGACGCTGTGCTGGTCGCAGAGCGCAGGCGTGACCATCGACGCCGCGTGCCTGACGGCGTGTAGTTGCCGCCGCGTCGAGTCGGAGCTCACGCCGACTCGAACAAGTCGGACCATTGGCGTGTGCATCAACAGCTCTGCAACGTTCGCGTGCACTGGCAGCGGCGTGTCCGACTGCGCCGCGTACGTCCTGAATGCCGGTACGACCGTGGTGCTCGTTGGTCACGGCTTCCACTACTGTGCTTGACACTGATGCAAGCGCGTGGCGCTGTCACTGCCATTGTCTGTGCAGACGGCTCGTCAACGCTAAAGGCTCAGACTGGGACGAACAGCACAAAGAGCCCAGCGCCAACGCTTACGACTGCTGCTCCTGGAGCCACGAGCAGCAGCGCGCCGCAGCCAAGTCCGAGCAGCAACGAAACCGCGAGCGTCCCTGTTGCGATCACGAACGACACGGACGACGAGAAGAAAGGGCTCGCGGCGTGGGCGTGGGCGCTCATTGTCGCAGGCATCGTCTTTGCGATTGCGCTCACAGTGTTCACAGTCAACTGGCTCAAGCACCAGCCGCGCTACACGAAAGGCGGCGGTGGTTCGGACGCGCACGAGCACACGGACTCGGTGCGTGACTCGTGGCGCGACGGCGGGCTCTACATCCCGCAGTCCGACCCGCCGACGAGTGCTGCTGCTGCGAGTGCTGTTGGCGCAGCGGAGCCAACGCCAGTGGCAGTGTCCGGCGTCTCTGGACAGGGCTACGACGCCTACCGCTTGGGCTCGACGCCTGGCCACGTGCACCGCGTCCATGGCTCGGCGGTGTACAGCGTCCGGCGGTCAGTGGACATCGACATCGACAGCGACGACGGCTCGTCCTCGATTGAGCTCCACTCGCCCACGCCAGTGTACTCGGCGCCGACTGACGGCCGGCGGTCGTCGCTGCAGGTGCCGCCGCCTCCGCATGGAGGACGCACGGACCGCGCTGCGAACAACAGTCAGCTTTCGTACGCGACGAGCGACGGGTCGTACGGCAGCGGCATGGACGCGTCGTTCTCGAGCCAACTCACGCTCACGGAGCTCGAGATGCGCGACTCGGACTTTGCGCAGCTCGGCTCGTCGTGTCCGCACAAGAAGTCGACCGAGTTCTAGCGACTGTGTGTGTGTATATGTGTGTCGTTGTCGTCGTTGGTTAGCAGGCAGCGTAGTGCGTGTGCGTGCGTGTGTGGCAGTCAGATTCCAATGGATGAGGAGGAGAGCGGATTCGAGGCGGCGGAGCTGTTGCCAGGAGCGAACTGCGAGCAGTGTCGCCTTGGTGACGACGGCTTGAAGCTCGCACGCAGCACACTTGCGTGGAATTAATTCGCATACGGAATGCAAGTCATGCTAGTAACATGTTGAAGTGATTTCCTAATTGTTGATGTGGTCCACGTGCTTCAACACTTGCGCAATCTGCAGTGAAATACAGCTAAATAATCGACTCTATACAACACAAAATCCTGCGGCTGACAACATGCTTCACGAGTGCCACACAAATCCAAACGAACACGAGCAGTAGGAATGCTACGCCTCCAGCGGACACTCGCGCTCCGGGCAGCAGCGCTCGGGCGCTCGCGCTCGATCTTCTCGGCGGCAGCAGCGACGGGCGACTGCCGCATCTTGTGCCTCGACGTGCCGCAGCCGATCGCTGAGGTCTCGTGCGTGCAGGAACTCGTACAGCGCGGGCACCGCGTGGACCAGGCGCAGTCGAACGACCCAGCGTTCCTCAGCTCGATCATCGCCGACTACGACGCGCTGCTCGTGTCGCCATCGACGAAGCTCTCGCGTGAGCTCATTACTAAAGGCGCGCAGAACAAGCTCAAGCTCGTGGCAGTGCCTGCGGATGTGATCGACAGCGCGCACATCGATATGATGGAGGCGACGAACCAGGGCGTGCTCATGCTCCAGCTCGAGAAGAAGCAAGTGGGCGACAAGTTCTCGGTCGAGGCCGAGATCGGTCTCAGCTTGCTCATCCAGCTCGCGCGCAACATCCCTGCGAGCATCGCGGCGACGCGCTCCGGTGCGCCGTACCAGCGCGAGCAGTTCTCTGGCACCGAGCTCTCGAACAAGAACGTCGGGATTGTCGGACTCGGCCAGGCCGGCAAGTGCGTCGTCGAGATGGCGAAAGCCATGGGGCTCAACGTCTTTGGGTACGACCCGAACTTGACGCAAGAGGCCGCTGAGCTCATGGGCGTGAAGCGCTATGCGCTCGACGAGCTCTACGCGAACTGCGACTTCCTCATGTTCCACGCGCCGCTCACGGCGCGCACGCGCGGGATGTTCAACGACGCGGCGCTCGCCAAGTGCAAGCCTGGCGTGAAGATCGTCTCGGTCGCCGAGTACAAAGGACTCCAGGGACTGCTCGACGAGCGCGCGCTGCTCGCTGGTCTCGAGTCCGGGCAGATCAGCGGCGTCGCGATCGACACGCTCCAAGCAGCGGGAGACGACGCAACGGAGCACTCGGAGACGTGGACGCAGCTCTTTGCGCACCCAAAGGTCATCACGAAGGCGCACGTCGACGGCAAGTCCTCGAGCGCCGTGGCGTCGGCGAAGACGTACCGCATCATCTCGGAGAACATCTGCGACGCGCTCGCGCAGCGGTACTACCGCGGCGTCGCAAACGGCGTGTTCATGCCGCTGACGCTCGTGCCGGAGATGAAGCCGTTCTTGCGCTTGAGCGACGCGCTCGGGCGCTTTCTGCACCAGCTCGCAGTCTCGAGCGACCCGAAGGACCAGATCGCGAAGGTCTCGATCGCAACGAGCGGCAGCGTTCAAGTCGACATCACGTCGCCGAAAGCCAAGTCCGCGCTCCAGAGCGCCGTTGTGCGCGGGATGCTCGAGAGCATGGCGGCGCACCGCAGTGGCGCGTCATCAGCGCACAAGGCGCCGCGCGTGACGCTCATCAACTCGTCGATGCTCGCGATGGCGAACGGCATGGACGTGCGCATGGGCGAGCTCGCGGGCACGGAAGTGCAGCACTTGAGTAACTCGGTCACAGTCGAAGTCGAGACGAAGAGCAAAGCGAAGCTCCTGGTCATGGGTAGCGTCTTTGGCGAAGACCCGCGCATCGTGCGCGTGAACGAGTACACGGACTTCCCGGCGTTCCGGCCGGAGGGGAACTTGCTCATCTTCAACAACGAGGACAAGCCCGGTGCGATCGCGGGCATCTTGAGCGAGCTCGCGCAGTCGCAGATCAACATTGCGAACTTTGGGCTCTCGCGCCAAGAGAACGTCGCGCTCGCGCTCGGGATCCTCGCGCTCGACTCGGAGCCGTCGACTGCGACGCTCGAGGCGCTCAAGCAGCTCCCAACGGTCCAGAACCTTCAGTTCGCCAAGATCTAAGCGATGTAGTCGCTGCGCTCGACTGCTCGGATCCATCCACACTCTTGTCGTGCACTTCACTCACTCGCACTTGATTCGGTCGGTCCGGAGACGCTCCCTCCCTCGCGTCTCGCCCACCCACTTCACTCACTCGCTCACTCACTCCTTACTCAGTCCGTCACTCCCCCGTGGCTCGCTTGATGCGCCTAGAGCTGCTGCTGCTGCTGCGCCTCGAGAGCCGCCTTGTGCTGTTGCTGCGCGAGCGCCGCTTTCTTCTGGCGGAGCGTCGCCAAGTACGCACGCTTCTTGTCGGCCGCAGTCGCGAGGAACCGCTTCATGATGCTGAACAGGAACGGACTCACGGACTCTTTCTCAAGCTGTAGCACAAGGAGCCACGTGGGAGTCCAGAGATCGAAAGTGTGAGGTTGCCTCGTGCGGTCACAGCCATGAAGAACACAGTCACGACGCACCTCGTAGCAGTACATCATGACCGACATGGACGCCGAGAAGAGCGCGACTTCGCCGAAGCGGAAGCCCGTGAAGATCTTGCGGTCGCGCAGGATCATGAAGAGACTGTCGATCGCACGCGGGAGGACGTAGAGCGCGAGCTCTACAGCCACACAGCGATAGGTGCGGCAGAGTGAGAGCGCGCGCGCGTCTGTTAGCTAGCTGACTCGGCCAAGAGAGAGAGTGAGTAAGCGAGCTCTGCCGCATCCAATCGCACCTGAGCGACGGCTCTTTGGCTCAAGGAGGATCGTCGTTGAGGCGCCTAAGCCAGCGAGGTAGTACACGATGCGGTGGTCACCCGCGAAGAGCTTCCGGTGCGTGCAAATGAGCGCGAGGTACGCAGCCACGAAGGACGCGAGGAACGTGTTGGAGCGCGTGGCACCCAAGACCGCGCGTGAGAGCGTCCGGAGCGGATGCCCTAAGAACTTCTTGAAGTGGATCACGACGCTCGGAACGATGAAGAGCGAGAGGTAGAGCGGAAACGTCTTGCCGAACGCGCGGCGGAACGTCTTCACGGCGCCCATCGTGCACGTCTCGGCCTCGCAGTGCACCAAGCCGCACGGGATCCGCGCGCTCGCACCGACGCCGCGTGGCAGTGGGAACCGCACGTTCACGCGCTTGCGCGCAATGAGGCTCGCGAGCAGCGCCTGGTCGATCGCGACGCCGCGGTTCGACTGCTGCACGAGCGTGAGCGTCTCGCGCTCGACCGGCCCGGTGTTCTGGATGAACCGGAAGTACTCGGGCGGGAGCGTCGACGGGCGCATCACGTACGCGTACATGACCTGCGCACTCGAGAGCGCGAAGAGCAGCGCGTCGCCGAACGCCCAGTCGCTGCCCCAGAAGTGCCAGTAGTCGTTCCGCTTCGCCGTGTTGTACGCGCACTGGAGCGCGCGCGTGAGCGCGTAGAGCGCGAACGACCGGCGCTTCTTTGCATCGACGAACAGGAGCGCGCAGCCGGCGACGGCACCTGATGTCACGGCCGAGAGCTGGTCAATGCGCTGGCCGAGCTGCGGCTGCGCAAGTGACTGCTGCTGCTGCTGCTTGCGCGCGAGCAAGCGCTTGAGCAGCACTGGCAGCAAGGCGCGCAAGCCGCGGTACCCGCCAGTGAACCAGCCGAGGAAGAGCCCGAACGACACGGCGTCGACGCGGAACGTCACGTGCTTCTCGTCCAGGAGCTGCTTCAGGTCGAGCAGGGCCCGAAAGTTCCTGCAGGCAGCAGCAGCAGCAGGAAGATGTGCGATAGATAGTAGGCCGCGATGAGCAACAGCTGATCAAGTGACGGAGTGAGCGAGTGAGGGCGACGCACCGCTTGACGAGGAGCTTGAAGATCCGCAGGAGTACGCCGATGCCAGCGCGCGTGTTGTACGCGAGGAGGAAGTTCGACGTCCCGAGGTAGAGCGCATCGAGCAGCTCGCGCGTGAGTTTCTGGCGCTCGGTCTTTGTGAGCGCAGTACTGCTGCTGCTACTGTGGCCACTGGGAGCGCTGGAGGCGTCATTGCCGGTGCCGCCATTGCGATCGTCGTGCGATGCGGATCCGTGACTGCGGCTGCCGTTCAGCTCGTCTTCCGCGAGCGCGACCTCTTCGTCAACGTCCGCTTCGCCAAAGATGCTGAGCTCCGATGGCGACGGCGTCATGTACGGCGCTGGGAGCGCGGGCCGCTGCTCCGCCATTCCTGTGCTGCTCTACTTGTGAGTTGCCGAATTGACTGAAGCTCATGTTGACGTTGTGTGAAAGCCGAGGCTTGCGTCAAACGAAAGTGCTAAAAGGCCACACGATTTGGCGTCATCGATTGGCAAAAAATCGCGAAAATGACGACATTCATTTCATCCAATTGTCAAACGAAAAGAGTGGAAGAAATGCCAAAGACCCATCGATGCTCGTGTGCTGTGTGCTTGAGCGCGAGAGGCAACAAAGCGTGCTTGTCGTGCCGCACACTCGTCTTCATGAGCGAGAATCGAACTGTTGGTTGACAGGTCTTGGACAATGCCGTATCGTATTTGTTGCCAACTTACAATCGACAGCAATAATCATTTCTATTTGGAGCAATCCAGCAACAACGATTGTGAAATACTAGTCTTCAATGAGTTGGGGTCACAACTCTTGGTCTTGGGCGTCACAAAGTGAGGTCGCAATCCAAAGAGCAATGTTTGCATGCAATATTCGCAGCATCTCAAAATTTGTGGGGAGCAAGCTACTGTGCTGAGGTGTCAAATGAGATTGCATCATGAGAAGAGTCGTTCAGCGAGGTTTGACGGTAGAACTGCAGCGAGATCGCAATAGAGCTTGCCAGTGTTTGTGCGCTCGAACAAGGGAGCGCTTTTCAACATCGTGAACACGTAGACGTGCTCTCGCTCCTTGCGATATCGTGAAAGGACAATATCGCACTTGCTTTCGAGTAGCTCACCGCAAACCCATGCGTTTTAGCGATGTACTACACACACAACGACGGATAATGTCAGAAGAAAAATATTCTCGGCTCAAAACAGTAGCACACATTTTGCCAATACAAATCAACTCATCTATATTCTACGAATCAGAAGACAAGAAAACAACACGAGTGAGTGGCAGTATAATCAAGCAAAAAGGTGAATTGGTGGGCAAATTTCTGAGAACAGCAGGGATAGCGAGATACATAGCGAATGGATGAGTGCAACGAAGAACTTCGAGGAAAGTGGGAGGACGTCGTAGAAGCCTCTGTTCCTGCGCTTTGCAATTCGGTATAGTAAATGCACGTATTTTCTCTCGTCTCGTATTGTGATTCAAAGTGACGTTGATGTTCTGGTGCGCACTGATGTGTGCAGATGGCATATCTTCTCCTCGAAAACAACTAAAGAAGCAAAGCAGTCGCAAGCAGCACTCGCGGAGACCCGCCTGGCGTTCGCGAGCGACTTTTGGTTGCGCTTCAGTGCGGTCAGTGCTGAAAAAGTCTACAACATTGATGAAACAGCAATCTACTACGACAAATTCCCGCGACGCATCTGGCATCTGGGGTGCACCTCGTCAAAGGATCAACCAAAGTGAGCGACTTCAACAAGCATCCTGGCCACATGATAGTAGGTCTATCGATTCGCAGCAACGGTGCGTACTTTCCTCTATTTGTATTGGAACTCGTATGTGACTTAGGAATCTGATTCACGCGTCTTGTGCAAAGAAAAAACTGCCGATTCTCTTCGCACTGCGTGGCAAGCCTGGTGAAGTGATTGAGACACACAAGATCCAGATGTATCCAGCACGGCACTGATTCATTGAGCAGGCGAAGGCATGGATGGACCCCAATGTGTTGGAGTGCTATGAATGCGATCTTCTAAAGCATTAGCTCCTGCAGCTCTCTTGCTCGGGATAATATGTATGGGGATGGCGATCAGTGAATGCCGGCTTATATTCAACAGCTCATACAACTTGAGTTCAAGTAAACCAGCGTGACGCCAACAAGTCGTCGGTTTCCCGTCCATTGGTTACAAGCCTTTGTGGTAAACCCACAGCAAAATTCTTGGTCGGATGCTCAGGCGCTCCGTCGTGTGTCGGTCAGTCGCTCGCGCGTCTGGATCGCTTCACCAGCGTGCTGGAGATGGTGTCCTGGAGGTGGTGGTCTCGGCTGCGCGTCTTCGACGCGCGGTGCCCCACGGAGATATTTCGATCCGCTTAGCGAGGGGGGACTCTTGGCTGCGAGGTTGAAAGGCTCGTAGCAGTCGTAGCGCGCAGGACGAGTCGATGCCGTGCGTCGCTCTTCGGCGGGTCGCGGGATGTGCGAGCGGCCGGGCCAAAAGATGTGCAAGCGCGGCGTTCGATGCGCGCGCTGCAGGCACTGCTCTCCCAATAGAGCGAAGGTGCCGAAACAAAGTGCCGCGGGTCTTCCGCGGGCTTGCCAAATGCGTAGGATCAGCCGATCGGCTTCGTCTCTCGACGGTTTTACGTGGCTTCCTCTCAGGCACGGTCGGGGGTGGCGCTGGAGCGAGTCGCGCGTGCGGCGAACGTGCGGAGCGGACGGACAAGTCGTACAGCGTCGGCGAGGCAGGATGCGGAGGCCCTTGCTTTCTAAAGGCAAAAAAGCGGACTTAATGACTTGGTTAAGCTCTTCACCACATACAAACACTAGTACAGCTCTCAATGACGCTAGACCATCACTCCTAACTACGTCATCGGCTCTGGCGGTGACATCACTGGCGTCTTGGATTTGCGCAAACCGCTGAACTCACCCACTTTTGGCGACACCCGAGCCGACAATTGCAACTTTTACTGACCTGAGAAGCTTGGTAGTGAATAAAGCAGGGGAATTTCACCCTTACTTTACCACACCTTGACGGACCTTGATAATTCGTGTCGAGCATTCATTGTCCTCGCGCGCGTGCTCCAAGGAGTGTGATCTCAACTGAAGCGTATTCATCGATACGCCCTAGCCTAGTTCACTCAACTCGTTCTGCGCTCAGGACCTCGCACTTGGTTCCTCGGTGGGAAGAACATTGAGTTTGGGAGGGATCTCACCGAACAGTGCGTTTCAAACAACTTTCTGTGGTGTATCCTCTTAAGAACGGAACCACAGAGCGCACATGCACCGCGACGCGTATGCAGCGACAGCAGCAGGTACGTGGTCAGTTGTGAGAATGATAGAGAGCGCTGATGCAAGTATGCAATTTCTATGGTATAAGTGCAGCGAGTGCACTGAAGCGAGGGCCAACACTCAACTTCCCTTGATTAACACAGCTTGAAGAACTTGACGTCAAGTGCACCAGCGTGACGCCAACATGACATCGTCTTCCCGGCAATTGTTGGATGCGTATAGACGAGGTCTGGTCTGGGACTCGAAACGAGCCCTCGTATCGCGAGAAGTTAAGGTATCTCGTATTGATCGGTCATGGCGACTGCACGCCCGATGGCTCGATCCTCAACCGCTCTCATTGACCTGGATGCCAATCAAGGATTCGCTGCGTTGAGCGCCATCGAAAACCATCGACAGGCAACGCGTGCTCGATTCGCCACAGATAACGAAGAGGAAGTCGAGATTGAGGGCTATGGGTCGCATGTGTTTGATCAGTTCGAGCGTTTAAACGGCTATGAAGGCAGCATGGCTCTATCGAACCTCACGCCGATCGAGTTCGAATTACTGTGGTAGGACATCAAGAGCGTTGTGATCGCAAACTGGTGCGCCGGAGCGGACAGCATGTCGCGTTATACTAGACGCTTGCTGGAGCTTTTGGAAGACGGATCCAAAGTTGGTGAGATTGGGGTGGAGTTCCTAATATCGGAATTTTTCCGCAGCGCTCGGCAGGTGCGGCGCTAGCTCGTGGTCGGACTCGTTTAAGTGTGGCTCAATGCCGAAGCAGCTAGAGATCATGGGGTTGGTGGAACTCCGTCAAGCCACATTGCGTAGCTGATGCGCCGCACAGAAGGTGCATGAGCGTCACGAGTTTGTCAATGATGGCACGTTGCGCGTTGCGCGTCGATGTGCGCTTTATCAGCAAGATGTAGGCGATGGCTCGCGCTGCCCACGAGCGACAGCTTGACCATTTTTTGCGAGCGAGATGTTCACGGCTGCATAGTCGCCGGCCAGGAATGCGAGCTGCGAAAAAATGAGCTGGTATCGGTCGAGCTCCGTGTCGAGGATGCTGATCATCGCGTTGGCGCCAAAAACTCCTGCTTCAAATGCCTCGAATGAAAGCCTGTAGGTAGTGTGCGTGTCTCAAGCGTGGTTTTCGCTCTTGTCGCGGCCTGAAGTGACGGCGAGGAAGCAGACAAAATGGTAGCCGCCTTCCGTCCAGCAGTCGAAGAGCACACCGATCGTCTTGTCTTCACGCCCCTGTGCGATCGTTGCCTTCACGTCATCTTCTACCATCTTCATGTAGGCTTTGAGAGTCTTCGCCGTCGTCTTGTTGAGTGTTGTGTACTGCCTGGTAAACGTCACTTCGCACATCACGAGCTTTTTGTTCTCTAGGAGAACCCACTCGATCCAGCTGTACATGTTGCGAGCTACTGGGTGGATGGCTACAAATGTCGACACTGCTGCGCCGCGCTGCTAGATCTCTTGAAAGGCCTTCACAGCTGCCTTGTTTGTGGGGTTGGTCGAGGTGGTCGACTAGGTTCGTAAAACCGTTCGCAACGTCTTGCTGGCGATGCACGCGACTGACTCAGCACTCCCACGTCCCGGGCGAAAGGCGGGAGGACAAAGAGCGGACAAGGTCCTGGTTGGAAGGACCAGCCATGGTAGCGAGAGAGGCGATTGGAATGTGTGGGAGTGTGGGTTCGAGTGCTTCGCACGCAAAGCCAAGTGTGACAACGGATGTCTGTCCTCGCCCTCCATATGGCCATGGAATAATGGCCATATATTTACCATTTCCCTAAACTCTACAGGGCTTTTCGTCACTGAAGATCACTGCGTCCCAGTATGCGCTACCGCGCCGGTCGGCGAGCGCAGCTTCGCACCAAGCCACACGGTCGTTTTCGTGTCCTTCTGTGAGCGGAAGACGAGTCATGAGCTTGTCGTAGGCGAGCCAATCCATCTTCTGAAGCAAGCGCTGGATGGTACGCACGGAGCACGGCAGCTCGTTGTCCTTCTTGAGCCTCGCTGCCGACACGCCACACGAGCTTGCGTCTCGCAGGAGATGATGCGTGGCGCGCTCGTCGAGCAAGTGCGGTCGTCCTCTTGCCTCCTCTTTTTCGACGTGATGAAGCGCTCGCCGCACTGTTCCTTTTGAGCGCTTCGTTTGCTTCGCGATTGCTGCGACGCTCATCTGGCGGTGCGCATTCCGCGCATTTCGGCACGACCACATCCGTCACGTGCGTGAACGCTGTGACTGCGACTCGTGAAGTGCTCGTGAACGTGCAAAGGCTTTTGCAAAACAACGGCGTGCTCCAGTCAGAACACACTTGATTATTGTACGTCTGGCTTGTACTTTTTCTTTTGACATGTTGGAATGTTGGTGATTTTTTGTGGTGTCTCATTGACGTCGAATTTGACAACTCTGCGAATTTAACGAAACACACCTCAGCGAGACGAAGCGAACTGTGAGCTCGTTTTGCTCAATTCTAAAATTTGACTTCGCAATCGTAAAATTTGTGAATTTGTCGATGCTCCGGTGGTTACATATCAACACCTATCTAGATTACAAGGCGCGTTTTGAGACGCAGCTGAGGTTCGACAACAATACATCGGCAGCTGGGTATTTGTTAGGTCAGTATAGACTTCAAAGCGTCTTAAAATATCTGCTAAGTGCTCAAGGCTAGATGCTGTTTGGTCGCCGTTCCAGTAGGCCAAACGCTATGAAACTCAGTCCCTATCTTATTCGAACACGAACTTTTTGGGAATTTTCTAAAGCTTCTTCGCAATCTCACAGCAGCTAGCGCATTTTCAGTATTGTCGATTGACATCTATAACAGCGAATCATGGTGGTCGCTGCAGCCAACCACAACTTGTTCTGCGCGGCGCACACCTCAATCCTGAGTTGGATGATAGTCCATTTCTTCCCCTCACATAGATCAATGATACCAAACATTTTGCTCGCGCTAGGACAACGGTTTTATGATCTATAGGTCACATCATGACCACACGAACATCAGTGATAGCGAGTGAGGTGTTTGTTGGCGAAGTTGTCTGTGTTTTTGTATGCTAAAAAATATAGTTTGTGTTTTGAGTGTGAAACTAATCAGTTTGGTTTTCACAGTAATCTATCGTATAATTTCGATATTTTGGTTTGTCGGATACCTCAAAATGATATATAGTTAGTAAAATCTGCCTGTATAAGAAAGCGTATGTGGATTGTTGGCCCTGATTTTTGCACTATTGATGTTTTGTTCATGCTCGCTCACAATTTGGTACAAAAAGTATCAGGTTGTGATTGGCGAATATTCAGAACAATTA